>LYUA01001650.1:323039-334784 GCA_002093875.1 Calopteryx splendens
TTTTGCGGTGCATGAGCCCCCTCTAGGAATGGTTCATTTCTTTGGTGCATGCCTGGTGTGAATTCACCCCTTACCACACACCCAAGTGGTGGCTTGCAGGCTATTATGTAGATGTAGATGAAACATTGATTTTGGAAGACTGAAATCAGGATTCTCTTAAGAATCATTCCTATTGAGGAACCTTAGGTTCATTAATTATTATGCCCTCTAAAGAAAGAGATGGAAACTAGCATAGCCTCTATCGGAGAAAATTAATTATTTCTCACATATTGGCCAAGGTAAAAGGGAGAGAACCGTTGCGATTGCTCTGTGCCCAAAATAATCGCCATGGTTCGCGTGAGGAAGCGAAGAACCAAATGGAAGATTGCCGACCGAAGCGAAAAGGAAATCAAATAAGAATAAGTGTGAAGTCACCGAGTTTAACTGAGAATATAACTTAGAATAATAAATAAATGCAGAAAAAAGGGTGTAAAAGTCGGCAAGAGAAATAAATAAGTTCCGGGAAAGAGAGACGAAATTCCTTTACGAGAAAGACAAAAGAGGGAGAAGGAGACCATTGGAACTCTAAATGACTTGCAGGGAGAAATGGTTCTGAATTAATGTGCAAAGTTATGCGTTTCCCTATGCGGGGAATATCCTTCCTTTCTCCGCCTCTTGATAACGTATAAAAGTGTTGGGCAATCGGCCGCGTGAGCTTTCACGGCGCTCCTTCTTCTGACCTTCGGAGCAAAGAACATGCCAGCTTCACCAACCAACCTCTTGCCTTAATATAGGTAGGTACTTCATCTTAGCTGCTGCAACTGCTCTTAGCTTCTCTTTCTCCCTCCCCTCTGCCACACACTCTCTCTCTCTCTCACACACTCTCGGAGAGCGCTTCCGAGAGAGAAGGGAAATCTTCCGAGATGGAAAAATAAGTTTAATTCCACAATAGCAAATCCAATTGAATTTTTTACCCTTAACCTTCAGGAAATAGAGTGCAAAGTTATTTGCACCTATCGATTAATTAATTTTCTTTGACATTTTGACGGATAAATATGACTCTTGTTCTCAATATACTAGTACATCATGGAAGGTATTACAAATATATACATTCATCCTTTCACATCCAAAAGCAGTTTGTAACAGTGAATTTATTTACCAGAGTAATACATATTCTTCACCAGTTGACGACGTATTCTCAGTTTTGCTGCTTTTATTTTTCTCTAGCTAGAGGTAGTTATTTTATAGTGTTATTTTCACTGGCCTTTGATATTGATGAAGCTGAATATAAAACTAAAAAATAATCTGATTTACCATTAACATTTATCTATACCCGTGTCACGAAGAACTATAAAATGATAATGAGGCATTAAATCTATAGGTAGATATCATAGCCATCCAGTGTCATCGACACAATCAATCCAAGTGCTCAGCACCAGAGTTTGATGTTATTTTAACGAAACTTCTGGAAACGTATTTAGTAACAGAAGGTACTTCATGCAGTGATATGAGAACTTACAAACTTTGAAACGACTTAAGATACTGGATTTTCTAAAACAAATTTTAAGTCATGAAGCCCTTGGGGCTTCATATTCGACATCAAATGACTATGAACAAGTCCGTAATGATAACGATTTGATGCAGAATATTCGTTAACTTATGCAAGTCAAATTGCAGTTTTGCAAAAGACCAAAATCACCCTGATTACATTTTCGAGGAAGTTAATATAAAAGTTTTTCGATTGGAAAGGACTCCTATCTATCTAAGAAGATGAAGGGCAAAGCCACTGAAATTAATGGGGAAGGTGGAACTCAAAGGAAGAAGCCAAAAGGATTTAATATCAGGGTATATTAAAGAGACCCTGGAAGGTGGAACACGAATCCTTTGGAGGAAATTATTATTTCTATGGGAAAAATTCTTCCTTCAACTTCCTAATGCCTGCTGAAAGTAATTTAAAATAATTTTAAGTGACATTTTACGTTGTGGTGTAATGCTTGGGCACCAACTTCATGGCAAAGTATGAGACAGAGGTTGATGTCCTCTGTAGATATTCCTCATGCAGCAGTTAATCCACTGGAGTTAATTCACTGAAACATTATGAAATATATAAACTTCTTGAGGCAAGCTGCCTAAAATTAAATTTGGATATTGAACGCCCCTATGTGACTCCTTTCTGGTCTGCTACTTTTTCTTAATGAACTTCCGTCGGCTCTTTTTTGTCGCAGTCTGAATTTCTTAAATGCTTCACTTTATTTGCTTTCATTAGGTATGCTCACGTGCTGATTTTGAGCAATACTCTGTTCAAAAATACAGATGGTGGAATAAAAAATTAATAGGATTGAAGGAGAGGTCAAGCGTTTTACATTTTCAAATTCTGTATGACCATTAAGCGAGATGAATTAAATACTAGGACTATTACTTTGAGAAAGTTACAACACACTTTAATGTATCTACATATATTTTAATAATTATTATAGGAAAACGTATTCATTCATTTCATTCTTACTTCTCTTCCGTTCCGTTATACCGGGGTATGATCCCACAGAATATCATCCATACACAAATTTTGCTTTCTTACGAACATAATGAAACAGCGTCCCAATATATGAACTAGCAGAAATATCCGTTTGAAATCAATGGAAGACACGCAAAATTTTTGTTTAAATTTCACGTGGGTGATTCAGGAAGAAAGCATTGAAGCAATAGAAAATATTATTACAAAAAATGTCCTGTAAGGACAAAAATAGGTAAGCATCATAAACCCTCATTGTAGTCAAGAAATCGATTTTGTGCTGACAAATCTTTTAGTATTTAAGATTAAAAGCGTAGAAGTAGTATATGCATACGTTTAAAATTTATTGAGGTCAGTTCAAAATAATATATAATATTTGTATCCGTAAATCTTTTATCTAATATTTATCCTTTACTTCGATTGTGTTTTTTTCAAAATCGGATCACATCGTAATTATTCCTTGAAATAATATTAAATAAACTTTGAAGGTATTATTCATTCAGAAATTTAAAGGTGCTCTAATCTCAATTTTCAAATAAATATAGCCTTCGAAGAAAGACTCCATGAAAGTATAGCATGAATTGAGAAAAACAAGCAAAATTAGAATAACCAACCATTCAGGCGAAAATTGAGTCAGTGCTTATGACTCAAGTTCATATTTAGATGCATTTTGAATTCCATATAATTTTGTTTTTAATTTCCGTACCGATAAGGAAACTTATACGCGTTATATACTGTGTATATATGTGTTTATGTAAATGAAATAAGTATGCTTTTACGTGTATATAAGCACATAAATGCATAAAATTCCTATTCACGATGTAAATGGCCCCTGCTGACAAGCCCATGAGTGCTTAGCAGGACGATATTGGGTAATATATTATTTGTGTTATAACTATTTTTGGTATTGCTTTGCAATTCAGTATTGTAGTTCTTTTAAAAATAAATAAAAAAAGCGATATAACAAATTATATCAATACGAAGTCCTGAATTCCATTTTATACATTAATAATATGATTGTCTATGTATTGTAATGGGAAGAGTAATTTTTTGCTAAAGGGATTAAGAAGACCATGAGAAGAGATGAGATATGTCAGCACCTTTTTTGGATACGATTTAACACGCAGCTAAATGTCAGATTTCCGTTGTTTTTGAGCTTCGAAATTATTTCGTCAAAATAGAGAGCAAATGAAATGGTAATAATATCATCGTCATGGGTTAGAGTTAGGTTTTCCACGGTTCCTGTTAACTTTTATGGATAGTCGTGAGTGAATATGAGCTTCCTTCTAGCCCAAATTATTATTTGCTCTACATTATGTCCTTCTTCAGTTCTCCATATTCTCTATGACCCTTCATGTATGGAGGCTACCTTACCATCGGAAAAAAGAAATAGGAATTTGTGATTTTTGATGAAACGTCTATGATAAAAAAAACAGAGTTCATAAATGCACTGCTTTTTGAACATAGCGTAAAGAATAAAAAAATATATGATTTTTTCATATTACGATCAATTTTAAACTAACCTTCACCTTAAAATGCAGTGTCGCTACAGTTATTATTTAAGGGCGAATTGGGAATTTGAAAAGTAGCATGGCAGTTTACCTTCATAAGACAGTAACGAGATTTCGTGAATGAGGAATTAATGAATATTAACTTCCACTATCAGGCTAATATGAATCACAAAAAATGGATCACTGTTTCATATCCATGCGTTTTTTTAGTACTTCAGACTCAAAATATTATTCTTGGTAATACTCACTAGTAGGCGAGTGACAAATTTTGAATTCAGACTTCAAAAAGTTTAAATGCCTTAACTTAAGCCAAATATTTTGATTCGATTCTTAAACTCGATATAATATTTCCCGAAGTATTCGATATTTCAAACTTTATTAAATTAATTTCCTGCTTCGAACTTTTATTTTGTTATGACTGAAATAAATTACACTTTAAAATGTAAATTTTACCGTCAAATAACTCCATATCAATATTTCTCGAAGATTAATAGGGAAGGATCAGTTTCGGTTACTTTTCCACGAGTCTACAAGAGAAAAACTCCAATTCATCTCAACAAGGGAAAAATTCTAGTCATGCACTTAAAAAAATATCTCGATCTAGTTTACATCACTCCAGCTAAAAATCTCTTGGCATAGTACTTTTGTTTAAAAAATGAATAGAAAATTTACTTGCGGGTAAAAATATTCAGGCAAATAAAAATGTAAATATAAAAATAAACAAAGCTCGAAAAAAAAATTAAGTCATTAATATACTCTGCGAACATTTTGAAGTGTGCCTGCCTCGGTCTGAAATGAAGCACACTCGCAGTGAATTTCAAGGAACCACCTAAGGGGTTGCAGAGTGCGGAAAAATACTGCTGTCGGATAAGTTCGCAGAGAACGAAATAAAATTCGCATTTGGGCACTGGAAAAGCCCCTGAATGGCGAAATATGGTTGCATCAAAACGAATCTTCCCGTCGTCTCTCATTGTAAGTTCCGTAGCACTCTGCGCGTCGCAAATGCACCCGCAATAAATAAAAGGAGGGGCGAAGCGACGAGGGATGGAGGCGGCAGGTAAAACGGTTCACCGCGACGCTCTCGTCTTAAGTAGCCGTTCCGGGAGATAGCGCGTCAGCGGCCGAGGGAGGAGGAAACGGGGAAGCATACCAAATGCGAGGGGAGCCTCAAAGGCAGAGAGAAGTGGGATAACCGGGGAGGCTAAACAAAGGGGAGACGAAACAAGAATTCCTCCCTTATCCCACTCACCCGACTTAGCCGATACGGAAAACTCTTCCTGTTCTCTTTTCCCCTCCCTCTGAAGCAGCCTCTCCTCTATCTCTTTATCCCTCCCTTCCTCTCTCTTGCTGCGGCATAAATTCATGACTCAAGGAAAAAAAACGGTGAAACTTTTTGAATTTCGTTCGCAAACAAACCCTTATCATGGCAGTTCCTGTATTTTTTGGTAAATTCTTTCTCCTGCTCTCTATCTCCCTTATGTAATCGTTCCGAAGTATCGCAATTCCTTGGTGACAAAGTCCCGCTGAGCGTCGGTGTGGGCATCGTGTGGGCGTCTGGCAGGGGGTAGAGAATGTGTGTTTGCATCCATGATGCTTGCATTGGCCGAGGATGTGCATTGGGTGGGTGGTGTATAGTTGGAGTATTCTTCAGACGGCTGGGTAAAGACTCCCGGACTCGTGAAGAGGCGGAAGAAGTAATGAAGGAGGTGAAGAATAGGGGAGAAGTAGGAGTGACAGGGAAACGGAGTACATATTCGAAACATCGGGTGAGATGGAAACCGCCCCACAGTCTCCCTCCACCCTTATCCTACCACCCAACACTCCCCCCCTGTCTTCCCACCCCTCCCCTCCCGACCCTCACACGCTTCCATCCTTCTGTTATGTGCACAACCGAAATATTCATAATTCCATAAGAGTGGCATCTTTTGTGACTACTTTTTAGCTGTCCTCCCTGAGGTCATTGCTGGACAATTCATTTTTATGAACTTAAAAAATAAAATATGCATATATATATATATATATATATATACATGAATTACACACACATACACATGTGTATGTGTGTGTAATTCATGCGTACAGACTACTTATTTTCCAACCATCCTGCGTCTACTAATGTCTCCCTCCTCAGTCTGTTCCTCTGTGAGAAGAGGATTTCCGGAAGTATTTTCTGTAATATTGATACCTTCTGGTGCCCGATTTTCAAAGCTAAAAGTCAATTTAAATTTTCTCTGAAAATATATGCATATGCTGAACATATAAACTAAATATTTATAATTCACAGATATTGTGGAAAATAAAAAAGATATTTATAGATATAAGATAATTTTACCGTCAATAGAAAGATATGTACGAGCAAACTAAAAATACTTGTAAATTGACTTATTGCTTTGAGAAATGGATCCCTGGTTTACTGTTGTAAAATATTTCTTGTATTTTTATATATTTAATTCTCTGAAATTCAGAGTGGGGAAAGGTACTTTGATAATATTATTATTCTTAAGACCCGTCAGGGTCATAGTTTTAGTCGTCCAAATTCGTTAACTATATCCGGTAAAATCAGAATTACTGCTTGAACTTTCCAATTAAATTTTAATATTTATTCTGCAAACATTCATTCAATAGTTTCCTGGTGCTTTTATTGATATTGTTTCGTCGAGAATGAGGAATGAAAATCTTCAAAACGCACCTATTCTCACAATCTTCCTAGAACACAACGACACGTTCGGCATTTCCTCCTGGGCACGAACCACTAGTTCGCGTGTTGTCATTATTTTGAGGCATCAACCAAGGCTATATTTACTAATCACACTTCTTTTCACACTTCTGGCTGTAGCTCATGAAACATTCGGTTTGAATATTTTTGGATTAAACTTAGAATATTCCCAACATAGTTTTTTTTTCTGGGCGCAAAAATTGAAACAAAATGTTGTAAACGTATTCCCACCCTTCGGCACGGCATAGCTACGAGTTATAGCGTAGCTCGTATATTTGCAAAGAAGGAAGAAGACTTAAAGCAGATGCTAGTCTGTTTGGAGAGGAAAGTTGAAAGTACACTCGCGAGATAAAAGAAGATAAAACTAATGTAATTATCCGCAGTCTAAGTGAGGCCGTAAATTTAGCATAAAATAGGGAAAGATACACTTGAAGAAATGGAAGCATTATTTTATTTTGGTTGCAAAATCACTAGCGAATGAAGAAGCAAGAGGAAGATAATTAGCATAAAAGGGATGGGAACGAAGGTTTTTCATTTGAAGAAAAAATTACTGACTTCAAAAAGCATTAGTATACCAGTAGATATAAAGAAGTAGTTGATTAAAACTTACATTTGGAGTTTACCCCTCAACAGTTGTGAGAAATGGACGGCAGGTATAGCTAAAAATATAAATAGAAGCGACGAAAAGGCAGTGCCAGATAAGATCGATGACAGTGGAAGTATAGACTGATTAAAAAAATTAAGAAATGCATCAAAGGTTGGTAGAGGAGAGAAGCCTATTAATGACTCAAAAAAGGAGACTAACTGGCCGCATAATGATGCACGATGGTTTACCGAAAAAAATAATTGAAAGAATATAACGGTAGGAAGATATCAGTGCAAGGAAAAACAAAGGTATAAAGAGATAGGCAACGAACAGGATACCCTGGAAAACTGTCATAAACCAAAATTCCGATAGTAAACTCATGATGATGATGCGATGTGAGTTCAAAAAGTAGGTAGCGTTTTTTGTATAAAAGCTTCATTCATGAGATTTTTTAAATTTATTTTTACAAGAAAGAATATATCTTAAACTGTTTTTAGCACAGCTTTTGCTGTTTTCTGTCATCATCCTTCATCACTGTCATATATGCATACATGCAATATGTCATCACTTGCCGTACCTGTTTTGATTTTTTGCAATAGAAGATCCCGCAGATTGTGAAATACGGTCAGTTATCCGATTCATGAATGCAAAAAGCTCAAATCCCACTGAAATTGATTGGCAAATCGTTGATATTTATGATGACAGTGAGTGATGGAATATTTAAGAAATGGGTAAGACAGTTCAACGAGTGGCGGACGAATGTGTATGATGGACCAATAAGTGGACGATCTTCTGCTGTCAATGAAGATTAGGTCAGTAAAATCGATGATAAGATTCGTGAGAATCGGCGTTTCGCGAAATCCATACAATGTGACGAATTTTCCGAAATTGTTTAAGAGGACTCGTCATCATTTAAGAGGGAGTGTTTGTCATCATTGGCGACGCCGTTCTTTGAAGAGGGAATAAACAAATTGGTCTCCAGATAAATGTGCCTCGACAACGGCGGAAATTATGTCGAATAACAGTCTAAGGCATGCTCATTTTTGTAAGAATAAATTCAAACAAAAATAGAAGGTTTTTATACAAAAACGGTTCCTACCTGCATTTGGAACACACCTCGTAAATCAATATCAACAGGAAGAGATTAAAGCTAAAATTATACCCGATTTGCCATTGAGAGCCTGATTCTCGCATTGAAAATCGAATTGTGAGAAAAGCATTTGCATAACTTATCTCTTCTTTAGCAACTTTCCTGAGTGTATTGCGGTGATCATTATGCCATTTTGTCACTTTACCGTGGGCCTGGAAGGATTAATAGAAGAGATTCAACTGTCTAAGTGTTAAATCTCAGTTTGTGAATTCACACGGTTCATCTTTACCCTAAGCATATTGTTCATTGTGGCATCCACCTCTTCTATTATGTTGCTCCATAATACCTCATTTCTCATTAATTTCTCGTTCTTCAAATATGTATTGGAAGTTCTTATTTAAAAATTTCCATCAACTTGAAATAATTTTTCATCGGGACGAATTCTATCACCAAGTAAGTACTAGTTTCATTTAAACCCCTTATTGCGTTATTATACCCCTCAGAGAAATATGAAAACACACTGTTCGTGTGTTTTCATATTTCTCAGAAAAATAAATCTGTGAGCATAACGAGAAAAAATTCCCATTGAATCATCAGACAGATGCGGGCATAATATTTTATTGTTAGCTCAGTGACATTAAAAAATATCAATGAATAATAGGTACGTGAAAAATTGACATAAAATTGTAAAATATGTATTAAAATCCTGTAGAAAATTCACGTTGAAGTTATTCATAAAAATATTTTAATGTGTAGATATAAGCTAAAAAAGCATTGAAAGTCTAAGAGATTACCATAAAAATTCTCTGGATAGTCATGCTATTGTCTTGGTGTATATCAACCCTAAGCTCATATTTTTCTAGTTTTAAATCCATAAAATGATCCGCAAAACTGATGAATAATAATAGTAATATATTTAGCGAAACAGGCAACAGAAAACGCATGTGTTTTAATATATAACACAAAGAAGTGTGCGCACATCCAAGCCATAGTTGGTGGATGAATATCCATACAGGCGGGATTTAAACCCGCGACCAATTCGGAATTGCATGCGAAGATGTTACCCTACGGCCACCAAGGCCAAAAAAACGATAAAACGACTTACTAAGAATCGAATATTCCACCGTGGCGAAAAAATATGCAGCTTCTTTAACAGCATCAGTTTAAAAATTTTAATGCTGTGTAACTATAAAGCTTGGTGCCAACTTCATCTTCAAGAACGGATAAATCTATGCGCTTATTTAGGCTACTAAAATTCAGATATGATAAATCTGATGGCAAGATGCGACTGAAACGTGGGTCACTATGAAATATTTCTTATTTTTAGTTCTCATATCTGGACACGATATAAAGATACTTAAAAACACTGTAACCCACGGAAGTGCAAATTTTATTTCGAATTTCACAGGCATGATTCATAAGATAAGAAAGAAATCTATCACCAGCCACTTCTGGCTGATTTTATCATGTCATGAATAAGAGATCTTGAAGATTTGAATGAACTCTATGCTGAATTTAGCATTTTTCGGAAATACCTAGATTTTACCTACTAGGGTGGCTAAAAATTTCAGTGAAACCTTTATGATTCTAACACCGTCGTGTAGACTAAAACTTGACTAAAGCACTAAAACAAGGAGACAAATATTAAAAAGAAACATTATGGAAAACAGTAGCCTCAATTTTCCATAAAATACGCATGAAATCCATTGCACAGGGTTATTATCTGAGTATATTCTCCGCAGTAGAGCATAAGAACATTGGGATTTTCTGATTTTTTACGCGATCTGAGGTTTAGCGGGTAAAAAATATACATATTAATAAAGATGTAATTTTAAGAAATTTTTATTTGTAAAATTAATAGTGCAGTGAATTTTGGCCAAAATGAGGCTTCCTTAAATTCCTTTGAGTTCCCAGACTTACTGTATTTGGTCTGATTTCTTTCTTAAGTATATTTTCTTTTCTTAACTTTCCCCAAAATAACGCTTTAATTTCTATGTAAAGAAAAATTATAAAAGTATTTTTTTATTATATTTACATGGTGTAAAGATAGAGCTGCACCTCTGACACCAAAAGCGTACTTGGTAACCTTAAATAATTTAATAGACAAGAAAAATGGATATTCTTGAACAGCATTATTTGTGCCCAGGTATTAATTGCACCGTTAGTGATCGGCGTCAGCTTCGACTTTAACATTATTTTTATTTTTAACGAGCAATGCCTACTCTTTATCTTCCTACATTTTACGTACTTTTCCGCGATCCATATCAGCGTTTGAATGAATGAAGTAGATGACACGTCTCACTGCCCCACCTTTTATAAACTCAAAATCCAACCACCTGCAAAGGCAACTTTACGGCCGCTGCGGGCGGCAGGGGAAAATTATTATTTGCTCGGCACTCCTTCATAACCTCGGCCACTCGTGCTCCTCAGCCGGCTAATTCCCCTTCAGCACCCTTCCGCGAATATCTCTTCACTCCCTCAGACCCCCGGCCCATTCCCCCCACCTGACGACACCTCGACTTTCCCGCCATCCTTCCGCCGCTATCTCGCCCCAGCATCTCTCCCGCNGACTTCCCCGCCATCCTTCCGCCGCTATCTCGCCCCAGCATCTCTCCCGCCCACCCCACTCTCCCCGTCTCCTCCCACCCACCTCTTCTGCTCCATCTCCGAATCCATCTCTTCATCTTCCACCCGCACCCCAACGCCGGCGCCCGCGCCACCCCATTTCCCACCCCCCCCCACTCCTTTATTCCCTTAAACCCTGTTTTCAGACGCGGGCGATCTTTATCCGAGTCGAGAGAGGGAGGGAGAACAGTGTTGGTAGTAAAAAGGGTTTCCAGCAGTCTTTTTAGCAGGTCGAAGAAAGGCGAAAAGAGACAGGAAAAGGATAGGGGAGCCCTCGCACTCATTCCCTTCGCCACCCTTTTCCCCCCGCTCCCCCAAGACCCTCGGGAATGAAGTTTTTCGGGGTGAGCCGGGGTGAGGCGGGAGGAGGCTTTCTTGAGCAGGAGGCGCGGTGCGGCACCGAGGAGGACAGGAAACATTTCCGCGGGCAGCGGCGGAAGGCTTGAAATGGGACCGGAGTGTTGAAATATCAGATTTCGGAGGAAGTTTTTTTTTTCATTTATTTTATGGGGCGCAGGGACCGAGCGTCGCAGGGGGCGCTTGCTTCCCGTTCTCTTCCTCTCAATTCCCGCTTCCCTCCCTCCCTTCCTCTCTCTCTCTCCCTTCCTCCCTCCCGCTCCTTCCAACTTCCTCCTTTCTGCTTTCTCTCTCTCCTCCCCCTCACTTTCTACGACGCCCACTCCCCGCACGCCCCTTTCCTGCCCTGCACTTCACCCCGATTCACCC
>LYUA01001650.1:334806-348075 GCA_002093875.1 Calopteryx splendens
GCAGCCCCCTCCCTCCCTCCCTCAGCACGTCCGCTTCCCAACCCTCCCGCCATCTTCCTTCCTCGCAATGTTTCCCGTGACCCAATAGGTACGCTCGTACTCCGCGTTCATGATAAGGGAGAGCGTAACACATTTCAGTCCTTCGGTCCCAAGATAAAGCGCAAGGGACGTCAAAAAGGAATGAGCATGCATCATCTCCTGTGACATCCATCTCCGTATTGCCCTACGAGCCCCCACGAGGTGGTTTAGAGAATATTTAGGGTGTAATTATGGGGGATATAACGATGTGTCCATAAAAGACAAGACTGGAGGCTGATAAAGCCTATCGATCAAAAATGCTGTTTGATTTTTTTTCTTATCCGCGATAAAATATACAGAGAAATAATGAGTATTTAATATAATGAGTGAGGGCGTAGGTGTCTCTCTAATTTTACCAGTATTTTCTTACCTACCACTGCAATATGTGGTTTTAATAAAAACCTGTGTTCTAGAAGTGAACTTGAGAGAACTATATATTTCTGAAATTTTTCGCTTGGTGGATACCAATATTTTTGACTGCAGGGGTTCGTATAATTTTTACATAAGTAGTTTTGTAATACCTACCTTCTTTTAGAGACAATTATTCATATATTTAGTGGATATTATTAACGAATAAATTAATCCCTTAATAAACATCCTCTACGATGGGTTACATGTATTTATAATGTGCCAAAATTATGTGAAATGACACCTTCCCTTTTAGTAAATATTTCCTAAAACTCGTCAGGGATTTCCATGACTATTCGCTTATGGTTTTATTTTATACCAGTTCCTCTTGAATTCTTCTAATGTGTATAATGTGTATCAATTCACCTTCGAATTCCCTATAACCTTCTTAAAATTATAGAAATTAGAGTGGCTTTCGAGAAGAGAGACCTCGACTAGAATGCTGCTGAGGCAAGCTGAGGACCTCTCCTAAAAATCATTTGGATTTT
The DNA here is from genome assembly GCA_002093875.1 of Calopteryx splendens. Lineage (NCBI taxonomy): Eukaryota > Metazoa > Arthropoda > Insecta > Odonata > Calopterygidae > Calopteryx > Calopteryx splendens. The sequence continues at coordinate 335,781 of LYUA01001650.1, forward strand.
TCCGGCCGAGGCCTCTACGATCGGAATTTGTAGAAAGAAAGTTTACTAAAGCCACTTTGGAATGAAAGCAATGGAATTTGGCTTCATTCGATTATTTTTATAAGTTTTCTTTCTCTCCTGGCTAAAAGAATTTATAATCATTTTTTACATAAAAAATTGCTTGCTCCGCTTCCTGAAATGAGCAGACTATGCCTTTTTCAAATATCTTGTAGAAAAATGCACGAAATGATTCAATTTGATTTATGGTCTTGTGTTATAATTACTTCTCTCCCATAGAAACATTAGATAGATGCATTGGACAACATCATAACAAGTTAATGACGGTCTAGTGCCGTTTCGCTTCTAAACTAAGTAAAGTTTGTACTTTATCGTGCATTTTACTAAGTGATTTTCTTGCACTCGGAATATTTTCCAAAATTTTTCAATTTAGTGCTAAGAGTTTTCCGCAAACCCTCATCCGCTACCACTGCGTTCGAATTCACTATGATAAGACTAAAGGAATCGTAATTCCACCCTGGTCACGTGAGAAATCTTGATATACCCGTCGAATTCATCAACATATTGTTAAAATGGAGAATATTACTGTAGCTAAATGAATTCCACCCCATGAAACACTTTGCCTGGAATAATAAAATTGCGCCACATTTTTCCGTCATCTTCTTCCGCCCTCTCGTTCTCCTTACCCTTCCCTCCCTTCTACATCCCCTCCAATTCAGCCTCATACTCCTTCATCTCTTTCACCCAATGTTCTCCGTTTTTCAACATCTCCCCTTGCTTACTACTCTTTATTCATTTTATTAGGGATACGGGTCTTCCACTCCAATAAGCTCGCAACTCTCCCAGCATCATTTTATCTTTTGTCAAGAACTCCTTCATCGTTCATAGTTTCCCTTCATAGATACTTTAACTCAAATTGCCTATAGTATTACCACCGTTATATCTCCTGGGATCATTTCATGTTGCTTTGGAAGGCATTGCTTCTGGAACTTCGTAATCCTTCGCCACATTTGGCTGCCATGAGGTCAACGCCCTGGTACTTTGTGTGTTTGCTTGGTTGGAGGGAAGAGACAATAAAGGTTTTGACTAACTGTATCTCGCTATACCACCGTACTTATGACTACTTTCTCCCCCTAAACACATATATGTAATTACTATCAGATCCATTATTGCTTTCATCTAAAAAATATGATGCTGTGTTCTTTTTTCAGACATTTATAATGACAATAGCACAAAAGAATACGTTTCTGATACTTCCTGAGGCTTCCACAAAGAGTATTTACAATGCGTGAATTTTATACACGTTTAAATATCAGTGATTTTGACTGATACTGAATTTAAACAAACAAATTTTATTTGGTTCGTAAATAGTGTTTAAGTCATAGTACGTAGTTCGTTTTTTAATTATTGTTAAGATGAGCTTAGCGTGTAAAGGGCCCAGTAAAATAATGCACATTCTTCAGGACTACATGTTCAATTTCCAGTATGAAGTTGCTTACAGTGACTGTTTTACACTTACTATCCAACTTTAATGTCACGATGAGTAATGATGAATAAAATAAATACATATTACAATTCCTAACGATAAATAATCTCCTAACCATTACATAATTGTGAATGAAAAACTCGTAAACTTCGTTGGCAATCAAACAATTAAAGTTAAACGATAATTAACCAAGTACGGCTTTAGATATTAAAAATAAATCTACCGTTGGTCATAAAATTGATAAATAAATTAATGAACTATTAAGAAAGAGAAATATTCCTCCTGTTTATAACCTGCAATTTCTTTGCCTTAGAAAGATACCAATCTGAATTTAGTAAATCATATCAAATGCAACTGAATCACCTACTACCTATTGTTTTCAATTGCGAATTTTTCACTTTCCCTGAAAATACCTTACTTAGAGAGTAACTTACAAAGTTCTATCTGTAATCTCCTAATCACGATTTTTGAAGTTAAAGATAACGTTTTTCTTAAACTTCTTCTATAATCAAGTGATTAAGTATGGACATTCTTTTTAAAATATATATATTATGCATAAACAACATTAACGTAAATTTCTTCTAATGTTAGATAAATGTTTGATTAGATATCTCAAAAGAAGATATAAATAGTTAAACAGTGCCTGAATATAATTAGAATCCTGAGTTAAATTAATAAAATTAAAAAAAAATACATTTGTCACTATACTCCAATCTCCTCTCTCTAGTGAATATGGCCCCGATTCCATGCAGCTGGGGTTGGCATCAAAAATCGCATTCTATACTTGCTTTCCCATTTCAGACTTCATACTCTTTTCAAACATGTGTATAGTGGTCGTGGAAACATTGGAATCAAGGTTTCCGTATATACTATATGCGTATACATCAACGTGCACACAGAATTCGAGATATCTACCACTCATTTTATCTAACTATGTTACTATGGTAACATTTGCTATATTCCTGCATCGAGTATCTATCACAAAAAAATATTTTTATTTCAACTTTTAGAGTACGCAACACACGTAGCATTAAGTGCAATATTTTCCAGGTCATATCAAATGCAAGAAGAAGTTTTCTCGAGTGCAATTTAAAATCAAGAAGTCGCGCAGTAAGGTAGATGGAAGAAGGGGTATTGGAAGAGTGATAAGTTACACGTGTAAGGAGGAAGATATTGAGCCAGAAGTGCGTGGAGAGCACTTGGGAGAGTGGAGACCCTCTTAGGAAGTGAGCAAAGATAAAAGAGGGATTAGGAATGCAGGGAAGTGGTAAATAGAGATGAAATTCGAGGAGATATAGGATTTCTGAAAGTGTTTGGAGAGTTTTCAAAGGAAAGTTTAAGAAGTAGGGATAAAAGTATTGTTTTACCAAGAATGATCTCTGCTATTATTTCAGAATACTCAATACAATTTTGAGTTGGCCACATTCATAACGTAGAATTCTATAATACATGACTAAACGAAGAGAATGTCGCATAAAAACAATGAAGCCTAAATACCTTGAAATCAGTGAGAATTACACTAAGTGGTTACTCAAGTAAAGAGGAAGTTCTCACAAACATTAGGTAACAAAAACAGGAATAGTTCTGCTAGAACTATATAGTTCAAGTAGAATAATTCTACTGATTACAATAGAGTATCGCCAGTGATGGAGGAAATATGAGTACATTACGAGTATAGAATGTCACGAAATAAAGCCTTCTACTTAGAAAAAATTCTAATATTAACACAAAGTAGTACAAGCCTCAGAATTAGGAAAATCATTCATGCTAATACCACATATATTTTTGGATCAAAATATATACATAAAATATTCTTTTCTATAGCACTGAGGTATGAATCGTCCATCGGCAGAAAAAAATAGATAGGAGAACTTGGTATTGCTACAAGAATGATTCAATTAAAAAAATATTCAAAAAGTCAATCAAGCCATCAATAAAGACCCTGCAAAAAACAGAGTGAGACAAAGTAATATCTTAAACATTGAAGGGGAAGGAATACATTCATTGGGCATACTCCTCCAACAGACTCATGCGAACTTTAAGATAAATAATACTGGATAGCAGGAGGGAGAGAGAGATAGGGAGGCTTTAATCTCTATATTTTCCTCCTAGTTTGGTTTCATCCTTCATTCTAAGTCGTCGTTCTCACCTCTACATAGTCGAAAGCTTAAAATAAAATATGGAAGGCAATGAAAACGAGCTATTAGAGAATTGCAAAGAAGTGAAGAGGATTGAATTTAGAACAAAATATACGACCAATTGAAACCGTCGAGCGTATTCCATTAAAGCACTTCATTGTAACGTATAAAAATATCTAGGGGTCACACATCGGACCTAACTCGTTCATAAATTTCGAGGATGCCATGAATATTCCCCTTGAATTAGTTTATCGATTTAAGCAGTGTTTTGTACTGTCCCTAAGAATTTAAAATTTTTACATATCCTCATGAGCCCAGAATTATTTTCCTCTTCAGTTATTTAATTTTCCTACCTGCCTCCATACCGTCAAAAAACCTTTCACTCTTCTTCCCCGCTTACCCAACATTCTCTATTCTATAATTGTATTTACACTCTACTCTCAACATCTCCTTCACCCACTTTTTCTGCATTCCTCGAATTTTACTTACCATTTTCTTCTCTTCTCTCGCCATATTCAAGACGTCGCCGTTAGTCACCACTTACTTCTTGGGTTCTCCTCTAAACCAACACCTCCAAAGTCTCTAATCAGCACTCATCCTTTTGCCTCGAAGACCAGGTTTACGATCCAAGGACCGCTACGCTCCATTCCAAAGTATTTAATTATCTTTCCTTTATGTCGTTTCTTAGTGTACCCGTCATCAATACCCTTCTTCTTTTAAATGCTTCTTTTTTTTAGTAACCGAAGTATTAAGAAATTTAGCCTATCTCCGACATAAAATATTAACCACAATGGAAGATATTGTGGTCTAAGGAAAATTTCGAGCATCAAATATATGAAAATATATGGGTGAAAAATAATTATTCATCATAGATTTAAATAAATCATTTCCATTAATCTTTGGCTAAAATTTATTAACGCCATAAAATATCATAATAAATATCATTTAAGGACAGTATAGCGTATACGAGTTTCTCCTTACCATTTCTCTATTTTTCTTGTGGAAATTTCTTTACCCAAAGATTGTAATGGACTCAATATTCTACTAACACCACTTCAGTAAAATTTAATAGATTTAACTAAGAAATTTATAACAAAGAGATTTAACAAATAGAGTCCCAGTTCTGTGGTTTTTATTATTTAAATGAATCACATGAAGAAAATAATATTTATATTAGCAATTATTCAAAAACTAAATTAACCCGATCAGTTAATACCAGTGACATACTGTGACTTCCAATAACTCGGTAAATTTTGTTTCTATGCGTAGGTAACCTAATTTGATACAAGCTTTTATTTATAAAAAATCTAAATTCCAGCCACGGCATAAAAATCTGTCAATGTTGAAAATTCTTTACTACTACCTGAAAGTATTAGCTGATTTCATTAGTTGAAATACTAGTTGAAGTTTAATGGGTAAAATTCTAATGATAAGAGTTAATGGTTATATTCATTCGATTTGATGCTTGAGGATTTAGTCATAACCTAAGACATGCCTTATATATCTGCCAATGTTTCAATTTATTCCAGTTCCGTTAACAGTAATGACCTCTTAGAATAAACCTTTGCAGATTGGACAATTTTTTCGTATTCTTCTATCAGAAATTGTGTCATATATCATATATCTAGCTTGACTATAATTTCCTTTTAAAAAGGCCTAACAGACAAAAATTAGTATCTATAGACTATTCGAAAAACTCGTTGAAATTCAACGGGATGCGTTACAATGTAGTTTTCCCTCGCATACTCTCATCCTTCACTTAATATCTCTTGGTCCCGCTAATTGTTTCTTCCTTACAACTGGCATAGTCTTTTTCGTATGAAAGCACTTCTCAAATATTTTAAAATTTTTAATTGAACATTAATATATTCCTGTAAATTAATTGATAATTATCTATGCATTTTAACGTATTTTCTTCATTCAAAATTCAAATTTCTTCATTCAATTCATTCAAATTCAACGTATTAATTCCTTCAAAATATATTTGTTAACTGATCCAATTGCTATCTTTCAATATTTTAATATCATTTTCCGTTGTAATATCAATTTTGATAAAGTTCATCCAAGGGATTTGGTTTATTTCAACATTCCCTTACACTGAATACTTCTCTAAAACACTCCCATTTCTCTCTCCACCCATGACATTGTTGCAATCTCATTTCTTTAATGGGCGTGATATACAGGCTAATAAACTGTTGGAAATTAGTATATTTTTAACCTATAGCTTATTACTATTAAATCTCTCCATTCGTTATGATAAAAACAAAAAATGAAAAAGAAATTTTGCACAGATATTAATACATTTCTCATGGACTAACAATTTGGAAATTGATGCGAAAATAACCCCTTGAAATACACTAAATAAAATGTTAGTATCTTTCCAGTCGGTTTTGTGCAAACATTCGCGTTGTCTAAAATATAAAATTTGAACAATCGGGGTGAAAAATATCCATGAAAATCAAATATTGTACACAGCACTATTCCTACGGTATGATTTGTCCAAATATCTATCAATTTGCAAAATTCTATTTCCTTGATCGATTCAATTTCCATTTTTACCAATGGATTAAAATTTACCCAACATGGAGTAATAAGAACCTCTTGATTGAGAAAAAGCAAATTTTAACATATTTTTTCAGCTCAGCATTTTTTCATTTCATTTTTCAGCTTCTAGCTCCCCAACGCATGAAAAAACTTGAAAATAAGCAACTCCGCGGTTATGGTTGCCCTAACCAAAAATCACAAAAATCTTCAAAATTTACTTATATTTCTTTATAAGTGTAAGGTAAAAAATAAATAATAAGAGCATGACTTGTCTTTAACATCAACTGTTCTGAATATCTTTGATATTAAAGTGAAATCTGCACGTAAAGGTAGCACCACAATATATATAAAAAATTAATTACAAATTTTTTTCCGATAAGAAACACATTCATTGTCGAATAAAACTCTGAACTTTAACTACATGAAAGTCTAAAGCGAAGGATTTTAAAGATGCTGTTGAGTTCCAACATAGATTTCAGTTACCCGTCAGCATTACAATTTCTCATTTATTCAAAAAAGTACAAAAAGCTATTGCATATATATGTTAATAAATAATTCAAATCCCAACCTATTAGTTTTAGTCACCAGTCAACATACAGATGAAATTCACAGAAATAATGGTAATGGACATTATACTAATATAAATTAAATAAAACATTCTTAAATGTTTTTAAACATTTTAAAATATACATGCGACTCTATTTGCCATATTTAATTAGAATAAAGAGATATTTCCTCTCAATAGGATAGCAGTAGTCTAAAGTCTTGTGTTTTCACCATACTGAATTGTGAGTATAAACATTGCCAGCTGTTTTGAAGAGTTGAAAACAGCTGACACTATTCCCACTATTTCTAGATTTGGCTTTTAGATGGTAATGGTAAGGTTTACTATAAGGTTTGAGTCAAAACCAGCTGTCAAGGACTGGCAAAAACACATGAAATAATTTCACGATTTTGTAGTAAAATTCCATCAAAAATTCTTTATCCAAATAATAATAAATAAATGAAAATTTCATGTATTTTTTAATTCTAAAACTTTTTGTATTTTTATTTTAAAAAGAAACCAAACAAATACGTTCAATCAAAACCTTGCCGAAAATGTTCGCTACCAGTACAATTATGGTTATTCTTATGGCAAAAATTATAACGTTATGATAACCTTGTAATTCAATATAAAAAAGCAGTTAATATGGTTTTAATATATGGAGAGATTTAGCCTTAGCCTTGGGGGTGATGGAAAATTAAAAAATATGAAGAAGAATTAATAATATTAATAAGCCACATCTTTGGGTCAAGATTGAGAGAAAAGTAGCATCATCACTTTACAAAATCTAATAAAGATTGGTGAAATTTTCCGAATGGGGGTTTGATCATGTGTAGAATTCAGTACATAGCAACACATGCATCAGAATTTTACTATTAAAAACGCTCAAAAATTTATTTAGGCCATATTTTAACATCGAAGGAAAAAATATAATTTCAAATGATTCGATGGATGAAATAAAAACCAATGAGATAAAAGTGGAGAGAAAGTGAAGCATTGAATGAGTTAGGATGGAATGCGATTTGGTCGACTGATAATAGTCGATTTTAAAAAATCTAAAAAAAGAATATTCCAATAGAAACATCACACACCTCCTTGTAACAACGTTCGCTGCTCGCTGTAGGTAAATGTAAATTCTAGAGGAGATTGTGAGGGGGTAAAATTCAGTGAATGAGATCTTTGGATAGGATGCAGTCAATCACTGGGCTGCAATAGGATTAGGTTGGGCCAAGGGGAAGACAGATAATGGTTTATCGTGTTTTCCCCCGATGAAGCAGAGATAGGTGCCGAAGAAAGGGGTGCTATGAAAGGGCGTTGAACGCGTTTCGCAAAGTGATATAAGATCAGTCATGATAAGGAAAGAAAGTACGATAATGGCAATGATTAGGGGCGAAGAGGGGGGAAAGTAGGAAATACACAAAAGAGGATAGGGAAACTTATTTTGGAACAAAACGATCTAGAAGTCAATGGCGTAGCAAGAAAAGTTATTACATCAGAATTAACGGTATGCAACCATAATATTTTTATGGGGAAAATTTACTTCCAGACTCCAATGACTTTTAGAAGATTACCCAGAAAGGAGAAAGGGGATGAAATAGTGGCATTCGTATCTTTATCTAGCCAGGGATGATCTCGCAGAGATTCCGTCATTCCTGTTCCATTCATAAAACTAATAGGAGCATAGGCAGATTGTGTTCTAGGGAGAATTAGTAAAAGGAAATTATAATAAATAATACGTAAATAATTTCATAGAACAAGTTGAGAAGAATTTGCAAAAACAATCAAGACGATGCAGGTACTTCATGTTGAGATGAGTTTCCGCAATCTTAACTCTCTAAGCTGTCATTAACAAAAATTAGAGTGTCTCCATTTCCCTATACACTTTTCAACAGCCGAATAATTCGCAACCTGAATTATTAACAGAGTAACATAAAGTTTCACGGTTCTTGTAAATCAAAGCAGAGCTCTTCTGCAGATAATTTTATCCGATATGGCATCCATAACTTCGGTTTAGTTAAAATTTTGCACTCGGCTTTCATACACCAGGTACATACCTATGATTAACGATTTTTTAAATTAAAAAAGTGAATATAAACTCGCGTGAATTTTGAACGACCTCCTCTCTCCTGCGTGAAAATATCTAGCTCGTAATTAATGCGATGGTGTTTCAAATAAAATTTTTCCCTTAGAAAACTGAGGTGAGTTAAGGAATTAACGCACTGCTACTTCTGGCGAAACAAACTTCTTCATACTTGGTTATAAGTGAAAATTAGCTTAAAAAAAACGAAAGGCGAAACTAAATTTTCCACCACCCAAAACTCGTAATTCACAATATCGATTCCATTTAAGGCAGGAGGGCGGAGGGGGAGGGAGCCGAAAAAGGGGCCGAAAGGCTGAGGAAGCGGCAGCTCCCACGGCTAAGGCCAGTCAGCCAGACGTATTAATGAGTGAAGTTCGTTTAAAAGTTGCGAACGGAATAAAAAAAATAAATAAATTCCCAAAGGGTGTGCCGGGGATTTTGGAACGGGGGCATTTTCGAAACCAGGTAAGTAAAATCTAAATAGACGTGGAAAGGCGAGGGGATGGATGTCAAGAGGGAGGGGATATGCGAGACGAGAGGGGGAGAACGGGAAGGAGGCCGCTGACTGAGAGGAGAGGTGTCGGGTCGAGGGTGGGAGCCTCAGCGCGACAGGGGGGTGGGGACGGAGATAGGAGAGGGTGGCTAGGAGCCGGGGGAGGGCGTGGAGTTGAGGGGGTAGTGAGAGGACGATCTGAGGGGAAGGGAGGACGGGGGAGGCGGAGGTGCCTTTGCGGGCTGCGTAAAGCAGCAGGAGGATGGCTTGCAAGTTGGCTTTAATCCGAGATAGCGACGCGAGGGGGAGCCCCCGGGGGAGGGAGGGAGGCTGAAAAGGGGGCTTCGGGGGCAAGAAGTACGAGGGAGGGAGAGAGAGAAAAGGAAAGGGAGGGGGGCGCTCAAGATGCGTGCGATAAGACTGCGAACGGGTGAGCGAAGGGGAGAGTTAATTTAGCCGAGCTTTGCCAAGGGTTTGGAGTGTAGAGGGGGGGAGGAACGGAGCGGAGGGAGGGAGGAGGAGTGAGTGAACCTTTCCCTGGTCGTAACCTTATATAAGGCATTCTATGGCTGCCCTTTTTTCCAAAAAAACACCCTACTGATTTCCCAATAAAGGAGACAATATGCTGCGGGCGATCGTTTCAATATTTTCTCTGAGCTCACAAAAGGTTTTAATCAGATCTTTCATCGGTGGGCGATGTTTTACGATTCGTTCACCATTGTTTTAATCGCCGGCCTTATAATCGAGCAGAACTGCGGTAAAATCTGATTGTGCGCATGATTTATAGCAAACGGTTAGTAGGGGTGCGAAGTAGAGCAGAGGCGATTTTCCGCCTACCGTTAATAACAAGATAATTCAGGAAGTCATTGATTACAGGTCCATCTGGCAATAAATCTGGAACCGGAGTTGTTCTCGCCTGCATATGGCTAAGAAAGCCACAACTCTATCGTGTACGTTTCCCAAGAACTTCGCTTCTATCGCGAAACATCCCAAAATTGGCCTTAATCCCCCGGGTTACCCCGGAAAGTAGAACACGATCAAGATTTTCTTTCAATAATCGGCAAGTAGTCTTTGAAGAATCTCACCTTCAGCAGCTGCCAATTTTATCAGTATAAGTCTAGGTATTTATTGTGGTAAAATGCAAGTATATAAAATGATATCACATGAGTCTTTAAGACAAGGCATGCGTTAAAAGTGAATAGTAATTATTTCGATTTAAAATTAATATTAGGGAAAATGCATTTCCTACTTTAAAATCTTTATTTTAATTAAAATCTAAAATTTAATTATTTCCTATTTAATGCTGTGTAATATAGATGCATAATAAATTTAATTTCCCTTCTATGTGCCATGATTATTAACCTGCAACCTAAAATATTGTATATTACCTACAGCGTCAAGCACTTCAAGAGAGATCGTGGTGTCCCTCTTAATCCATTTGATGTAGAAAGCAATATATTTCGTTGAGCTGGTAATTCCTGGAATAGAGGATAGAAGGGAAGGAAAATACAGGACGAGGAGAGGTCGGGAAATATTCATGGATAGATTTGGATTAGCAAGACGAGGTAGATTGAATTAAAGCTGTTCGAACACTTTAGGAAGTTCTCCTATATAAAAATTTGAAGGCTGAGCTTTTCTTCCTCGGTAGCACTATCCGTAGAACGTTATGACTTCGAGTCTACGTTTTGAGCTCCGAACTTCTGCGTGCAGAGGTCTCGTCGTAAAAAGGAAGAAAATCGACTATGTATTTTTTCGGCGAATAAATTTATTTTATAAATACTGCAGCAAAGTTTATGTGTATCTGTAAAATTTTTATGGGAGATTCCTCCAAAAACATGTAGTTACATCTGGGCATCAGCAGAAAAATTATATTATTCGCAAATGATACCATGATATACGGAGAAATAAAGAATCCAGAAGGTCAGCTCTCGTACGATTTAGTTATCATTTCTGATTTGTGTGAGGAATGGGAGATGGGAGGAAGAACTGAACCTGGAAAAATGTACTGTAATGAGCTTTCGGAAAAAAGATATGTTAAACTTGACTCAACGCGTAGTTGGTGCAGAGCAGTGTGGTGGTACACCACCCAATCTACTTTCCATGTGGAGTTATTCACAAGAAAAGAAAAGAGAAAATGTAGAAAATCCACCCTAAAAGGTCACCTAATTCGGAAGATATAGGAGGCAAAAACAAATTGCCAAGAGACCCACTCACCAATCAATAAAATGCTTTCCGAAGCGCGTTGAATGAATCATATAAAACTTTAGCGAAGAGATCTCAATAATTTATGGGAGTTCTTCAACAGATGACAATCTAATTACGCTTTAAATAAAGTTAAAAAATGATTAAGAAAAGAACTTCGTTAAATTTTGGAAATACCTCGTATAAGCAGAACAGTGGAGGTTAGAACTTGTATAATCAACACATAAAACTTAAAAGAACCTCATTTTTGCGCAGTAGTAATAATAATGAAGCATAAGTGTGCCTAATATTCCCCAACGCATTCTGCTGGTGTTCTATGTACCACCTTTGATAATTCTTCTGTTGATTTTGATAAAATGTGTTTGCTTTCTCTCACAATTTCCTCAGCACCAAACTACCACCAGAATTCCTAAAAGACACTCATTCCCAGAGACGAGGTTCCAACCCGTGATGTTTGGTTTTGAAGAAAGCCTATGAGAAAGTGCAGGGGTTAGCATCTAGGGTAAAAATCACCAATACCTGGAGTGCCAATTCTCGGTAACCGTACCACAGTGGAGGAAGGTACCTAGGGTACAAAATCAGAGTCTCGCAGTACCAGTATTTAGGCCAATACTCCTAGGTATTTCTCGGCACCTAGCTACAGGAACGAACTCCTGCTATTTATTGATGTTATAAAAGGTATTAGTTTTTGGTTTCTAGGGCAAGAAATTAAGTCCTAAACTTCGATACCAGTACCTTTCGTACGAATCCTAGATACTGGCACCTGGGACGAGATTCCTGGTTATTTCTCGGTGCTTAGGTACCCATGCCA
>LYUA01001651.1:132352-142694 GCA_002093875.1 Calopteryx splendens
AGCTCTTTGACCATTACAAGTAATTTAAAATATGGAAAGCAAGATAATCACCACTTGATCAGGCTTAACTCCATGGAAGTGTTCCATTTTCGAAATGAAAAAAATATTTGTTCCTTTCGAAAATTTGAAAATAAATTTTTGATAATCATAAAACCACTAATAATAGCATCAGTTACATAACGTTTCCTTTAAATTGCTAAAAAAATCATCTCTCAAAGGAGTGTAAGTTTTGTAAGATCGAGCCATGTGTTAGGATGACGATGATGGATTCAAGTGCCTTGTGATATGCTCGGACTGCGCAGTAGGTAGGTACCTATAGGAAAAGGTTTTTTGAGCTCGTGGGGTAAACTCGAACGTCGCAGTCACCGTATAGAAACATTCATTCGAATATATCCGAACATCGCAGCAAAATGGTAAATGGGACACAAATGCCGTGCCTGACGTTTATTACCATAGCGTCACGAAGAAACTGAAAGTAACTCCAGCGAAGTCAACCGCTGCTGTAGGTACATACATTTGCGAAAAATTCACAATGCAAAAATCATGTTCCGTTTGAAGCTCTCAAATATACACTGAGTCTGATTGTGAGTAGCTTAACTGGCTAAAGCGCTCGGCCGGAAATCGAGGGATCCTGGTTCGAGTCCCGGTTCAGACGAATGGCTTTTGCATTGTGAATTTTTCTCATAACATTACGAATTATCATGGTAAACATAATATTATAATTCTGAACGACACAGCAGAGAACTCCAAATCAACCATGGAACACGACGGTTTTCGATCTTCAAATAACGTGAATAACCTTTAATTTGAAATCCTCGACCAAGCGGGAATGATTCTGCTCTCTTGATGAATGAAATGCTACAGATCGATGGCTATTTTGTTGAATCTCGGAGCTTACGCTACTTCCTGTCAGATCTTTTTCGGTCAAGCATCTTCTCCATATTAGCTTTTTCTGTGCCTACGAAGTTTTTCCTTCCATTTGTTGTAGCTGTGCAGTTGTAAGATGACCGAGAGACGGAGAACGAGATCGCGACGGCAGTCGAGCGAAGTGTGTAACTTCCTGTAGGGGGATGAGCTGGAGGGGTTGGAGGGTGATGAGGAATTGGGGGTATGGTAGGGAGAGATTACTACTCAGAAGATGGGAAGTTATTCTCTCGTAAAGAAAAAAGGGGTTCCGTCTTCATTACTCAAAGTGCCCCGGGAGCAGACGGAAGATCGGCTTCTCGCTCCCAAATGGAACGAAATTCTTGGGACTCCTCGTCTCACAGATTTTTGAAAGAGTTCCATTCACGAATCTATTTTTTATTCGATGTTCATCTTCATCATCACTGGATATCATTGCCGTCTGTAGATACCTGACCCTGTCATTTTAATCTTATACTCGGTGAAAAATTGAAAATATCTGGCTCGTAAAAGCCATTTACTTCATTGTAGTTCAAAACATGAAGAATAGTTTAAGGTAATTAGATGAAGTGGCATTAGCAAGTGCTAATGCGGATTCTCCAGGTGCCACGCGATATTTATGACTAACAAACGGGTTGATGTCACTATTATTTCATGATTCTTGCATATTTAATATAGGCTATATTATTGTATTCATTAAGAAAGGACGCTAATTGTTTTAAAATACAACCCTCTCCCTAAAATAATCGTTTGTGGGATATTTTGATTTATTTGGAATTTTTTCAAATATTCCCAATAGAAGAATAATAACAGAACGATGTTCGTAAATAGCCGTTTTGGAAAAAATAAAATTGTGCAGGATATCCATTTTAATCAGGTTTTCTTATAACGTGCATTTCTAAAGATAGATCAGTTCATCTTGAAACACTTCGCAATATACGCTACCTAATGCCAAAAAAATAAAAATCTGCATTAAATACCTACATGATGGTTTACTTTTTAATTTTGGATATGAATGCATTCTTGTTTAACTAGTTTGCGAGTGGAACAATAAATGACGATCGCATTGATTGCTATATGTCCGTATGAAAACTGACTGTTTTATTTATGTATAGTGGAATTAGATTGCCCAGAGACTAAGTGAAAGGATGTATTTATGTTGATTGAAAACAGTGAATTTTGAAATTTGTTTACCTTCCCCGATGTCACAATGCAAAGATAAACCTTCTGCAGGAAATTGCGAAGGTAATTAACCGTTGGAAATATGGAATATTGTTTACTTCACAGTTGCAAAGTGACCATTCATTAAATGGCAAACAGGTTAAAACATCTTTGGAGCTTCATTTAAGAAACTTGGCTTCGTCAAATGAATATTAGATTGGATGAGATACGAGAGGAGTTATTGAGAAGCTTTATTTCGCATAGATTTGACCTCACCTAGTTTGCGCATTGATCATTTTGAACCGTTCGGAGAAGGATCTAATTTCTGAATAGAAAAATCAAAGAAACGTTTAGATGAATAACAGAAAGTGTCTCACTTTCATTGGAAATCCTGAATTGAGAGCCTCTGGAACCATGGATGTTGCATGCAAGACTTGCAAAACTACTAAAAAATACAAATCATGTGAGTTTAGCGCTAGCACCAAGGGAATATTTCCAGCCTCGCATAATATTGGCAGGGGAGTTCGCACCAACTTTTTAAGGAAAATTGAATGCCGGACAGGCCGATATAAGGAATTCCTTTCTCCCCGAACAAATCGGTATCACAAAAGTAGAAAATATGACGTTTTATTATTAATGGTAGTGCACCGGTTATGGTAGGGTTTTGGTAGACACCACGGCTAACACGGCACTATCATCACAAAAACCTACACTAAAATATCTCATTCTTCAATTCCGTGTATATTTTTGCCACCCTTAATTCCGTCCAACGTGCCTAACATATTCCTCCCCCTTCCTTGCTTACCTAACACCCTCCCCTATATCACAGTCTTCCACAGTCCATTGACGCTAAATATGCCCTTCATCCACTTTTCTTATCTTTGGATTTCTCCCAAGAACCTTTTCTCTTCTATTCCCATGCATAGAACTCCTTTCTTTGTTTTCCTTTCGGTCCATTTCACCTTTTGCATCCTTCTCCACATTCACATCTCAAAATCCTTCAAACTACACTTGTCCTCATGCCTCAACAACCAAGTTTCCGAAGCATATAATTGTGAAATTTTCATCACTTGATACAATTCCTCTGATATCCGTACTGCAGTGCCCACCTTTGTCTTAAAAAAATTCCTAAATACCTAAAATGTTTTGCCTGCTCAAGCTTATGTTCTCCAACATAAATGTTTATTTTAAGTTTCCTATTTCTTGAGAACCTCGTTACCTTCTCGTTGATTTTCATTACATACCTATCACACTGTTTCTGTAGTACTCTCACCAATCACTATAATCCCTTGGCTTATTGGCTAACTGAAACTTGATGGTCCGCAAATATGACTGACTTGATCAGTCCCCCACCTACTTTCATTCCTACCTCGAATTCTTCCTTCCCGCGCCTTCTTTGCCATTTTCTCCACGTATACGTTGAAAATCACGGGTGATAACGGCCAACCATGACTTACCCCCTGCGTATCACTACTCGCCCTGTTTCTACATCCTGCATCCCCATCTCTCCATTATGAGACACGTCCAGGTTTCGGATAAGTGTTCTATCCCTCCAGGGTACTCCTATCTTCTGCTATTCATCCATTAGTTATTTCCAATTAACTTTGTCAAACGCCTTCTCGTAATCAGCGAAGCAAACAAATTCATCCTTACTGTACTGCCTAGAAAATAAAATGATAATTTTTTTTTTTAATCACAGTGAATCCTATTGTCTATATGCTATCCTATCATCTAACACTCCTTATCACGCGCTTTCATGACAGATTTCAGGGTAAGATGTAGACTACCATGTAACGAGCATAAACAGGGGAGAACACTACTGATTCAGTACGGCTTTCTTTATCAAGATAAATACTGTGTACAGGTGAAGTGTTAAGTTATAATCATTGTTGCTGCTTACTGCGTATGTCTAAATTATGGATATGTACTACAAGTAAAGAGAAAGTAATTTTATGGCCCCATCATATATACAGGAAAATGGGCAAAGGAAAAATAATATTTACGTGCTTTAAAATTAACCGTTTACAAATTAATAATGTTTTTTTGGCATGGCGAATGAACAAGCGAAGTTGGTAATTATGATTAAATATCTTGTAAGTGTCTAAAATTTCAAACTCAAGGGTAAATTTATTTTTTCGACTTAATTACCTCTACCTTTTAGTTGTACCTGTTCCGCAATTCTCCCCCATTTATTGATAGGGGCGAATTCAGGAGTATTTTCTAAGTATTCCCCACTCCTCACCCATACCCGCATTCTGAAATTCGCACTACTACAGGGACTCAAGGCCTTCTATCCCCTTTATAACCTTAATTTCATATTTTTTCTGTCGCTCTATTGATTAAACGGGCCTCTCCTTCTACACACAGGATGGTCCAGAAATGGGCATTTCATTGCTTGATGAAATATTCGCAAAAATCAATAAAATATGTAATGTACTGATCAACTTCAGAGTTTTTGATAGCATTTTATAATCACGATAGAAACAAAATCGTTCGACAACAAGGTCTCGATTTGAGACGAGATAATTTTGGGATATATATATTAATTATTTGCATTCTTTTTAGGTCTCTGGTAGTATGTGGACAAGCTAAACTTTTAGAAATGTTCTTTTTATCTGATTTAAATTTTTTATTATAAATGAAGAGGCCAATTAATATTTTTCAATGAACTTGTGGTTCATTGAAAAATACTGATAGACCCGCCGGAAGAATGCCAAGTCTGGTCTGTCCATTCATTATGAAACATTTCCGCTCGGCGAAGTGGGGGACTATTCTTTAAAGAAATGTTTTTCGTGCAATTCCCGTACTCATAGGCATGTTTGTAGATTTTCGGCTACAGCGGGTCACGGCTGATGGTGAATGAGAGGGCGATTCATGAAATATTCCGGCACCTGGGGTTACCAGCGACGAGCGTGGGATGCTTTTTTCGAACGTCCTTGAGCCCTCGGGCTCGATCGAGAATGGAAGGCACTTCAGGGATTCGAGCCGGCCCAAGATGGAAATATCCGCCCACGGGGCAGGGCCGTGAATAAACCACTCTGGAGAGTTGAGGCCGTGTTTATTACCGCGCCTGCCTCCATAACGGTTTCAGTGACTCGGTGGTGTGGCCAGGTGGGGGTGAGAATAAATGTTTGCGAAAGGAAGTGCCTGCCGTCAAATAACTCCTCACCGCGGTATTTTTCTTTTTATATTGCACCGTTACTATCGAAGGGTATCAGTGCGAGACCCATCCATACCTTCATGACATGACTTCCAATTTCACATCCAGCGGTTATTCGAGAATTTCTTCCCGGGATTTTCGCCACGGGTGTCCGAACTGAACGATTTCTTGTTCGCAGGAAAACCTCCTATTTGGACCCTGTAAATTATTACACGAATTGTTCATCGATGAGCGTAGATTTCCTGTCATCTGAATGTCAAAGTTTAAAACTCGATCATTACCTTTATAGAGTGGTAATGAAAGTTTTCCTTTCGTTAAAGCTTAAGCTGCGAACATAATATATATTACATAATATATATTATGTAATATGACGATAATTTTTATAATCGTTAAGAATTAAATTTCTCGTCCTTTGTTGTAAAATGACTGTCTTGAGAGTAAAGATAAAGGGCACGGTGAATTAGGATTTAACCAAAATGGAAAAAATTAATACACACTATTTACATCTAGAGGTAAATTGTTAAGATGCGGGTATATCATCATCAATAGGAAAACGTATGAGAAACGAATATGATCGTACTAGTTAGCCTAGTGCATAAGAACGAACACAAGTAACGAAAAAAAAACTTTCCCTATGAAACTGCTACTAAGCATTAAAAAAATTTACTTGTTGAAGGAGCAACTAATAATATTCATCAATGGTGAAGTGAAACATGGTCCTACTTGCAAGTTGCTCGTGATATACAGGTCCAAAGAAAACGATTCGTCGCCCAATAACATTTAACCGAACGTATATTTTTCTTCAAGGGACGAATTAATTATTTTCCCACTAATTCGTGGAGTTCTCCGTCAAAAAGGCAGTTGGCTGGTGGAGTGTGAGCGCAGTGGAATCAACTAAACTTCCTAAAAAAAATATCACAAAAGTGGAAAACTAACGAACGGGGAGAGGAGCTAACGTCGTCCATTGCTTTTTTTCCGATGGACTCAGAATGGATTTGACGGAAGACATTTTCCAAGATGGAAGGAGATTTCCGTTTCCATTGTCACGGTTTGCATCTTCCCTTCCTCTGGCTCGGTTGGGAAGGAAACTTACTTTGCATTGCTTTGGGAGTGGAATAATCTATTAGAAAATCGCGCGAGGGGATTTTTTTGATGCTGTGCTCAGCACTCACAGGTGTAATTTTAGCGCACCGTAAATAACTTGCGGCGTCGTGAAATACTGAGCGGCTATAGTTACTGTGCATTTATTCCCGATTCCTACAGACTATACCTACTTAGTTATTATATAGTCTTTCTTGTTTGCTCTCAATATATTTTTCCCCTTAGATTATCACCTTTATTGGCCGAAATATTGGCATAAGAATTTCCCTTTTTACTATATATTTGCTACAGGATATACACCCTTCTACACTATACATGTATACTAGTGAATGTTTATCATTTTTCAGATATTCTTACGTTTATTAGTATTCTTGTAATATTAAAGTGTTATCTTCTTAGGTTCTGTTAAAAATCAATTGAAATTAATTAATCGTCTCTTTTATGCATACTAATCCGACGGCCGTTTCATCGTCTTAGTATCATTTTAAAAGGACCCTTAACCACTTAGACCTCGTTCAGTTTTTTTTTCTCTTTTAACACGTGAAACAGTATCATAGGATTTATTTTACCAACATTTCATACCATTAAAGGCAGCGTTTCAAATCGAAGAAGTGGCATTATCTTACGGTAATTTTACGCCAGGGGTCGAAAAACTTTTCTTTGCCTTGACTGTCAATCTCCTGAAGCGTTGTCTGGACGCATTCACCCGTAACCGCTCACCGCGGTTACAAAATCTGCGTGGGAGGATAAGTTCAATGGGGTGTCGTAAAACAATAGACGGGTCGGCTTGAAACCTCCTGCGAGATTCGGCTCGCCGGCCGTATGCTGCTCTGACCCCCAATTTACGCCTTGCTAAATGTTATTCCCCCCCCCTCTGCCTTATGACTACGCCTTCATTGAGACGCTAAATACACAAGTTTCAGCTAAAACGTTTCCTTTGTTCATTAATATCTGAAGTGGTATCACGAGGAGAAAGAATCTTGGGGCATAGAGGATCGATGGAGCATCCCTGGATCAAAATACGTCCATTCCACTTCACCGATCAAAGCCAATCTCGGATGAACGTTTCATCCCCCTCACTCGAGTTGACGTGGTAGACAGGTAGATGTGTTCCCGGGATTTCGAAAAAAAACCCTTTCTGTGAGATAAAGAGAAGGATAGATGGGGCGAAGGGATTTGTTTTTGGCCGAGCGTGAGGGAGGAGTGAGGAGGAAAATGAGCAAACATTTTCGCGGGTTGGTTCTTTCTCCTCAAAAGCGGTTTCATTAATAAACGAGTACTTCTCCCTCACTCCCCTCTCTATCCCTCCGCATTTTTTCCTTTTCCTCGGAGGGGAATATCCCCCTCCCTCTTCGACTCCCCCTCCCTCATGGCTCCGAGCCCTCTGCCCCCCCCTTTGAGCAGTCTTCCGCCCGCCTATCTGCCACCCTCTCTCTCTCTCTCCCTCCCTCCCCTCCCACGCCTCCTCCACCGCGTTCCGCAACTCCTCCCTCGAGCATTCTCCCCTTTCGACCACTTCCTGCCCATCCTGCGCCACCCTCTCGACCCGCCGCGCCGCCTCCCCCGCCTTTCCCTCTATCCGTTTATCCGGCCGTCCTCCTTATTCGCCGTCTTCACACACACACACACGAGCAAAAAGGCAAACGCGCCTTCTCGTTGCGAGGAAGCGGGATGATGATGTCGAGGTGAATATTTCAGATTTTTGAAACGCCGCCGTTCAGAGAATGAAGATAACGGAAGAGAGGAATTCTTCGCGTGTGGCTTCGAGAGCGAGGTAGGGTGGTGGGGTGTGGCGAGGTGGAATGAGCCTTTCAATGGAAGTCCTCGTCGAGTTTCCTCATTCTTTTTCATCGGCGGGATTCGCCGTGGATGTATTCAGAGACGGAAAGAAAAAGAGTTGCACGCTATTCTTCTGTCAATTTCGAGGCACTGACTGGTTCGCTTGGAAAGTTGCGGGTGTGAGGAAAGCACGTGGGATTCTACCACTAGCGTTCGGCTGCATAACAGTTCTTCTTTTGGTCAGTCTTCATTACTTATCTTTTCGTGAAGTATCCATTAGGTTTTTCCAAGTGGGTCATGTTCACTTAATATATTTTTGTACTACTTGGTAAACGAAAATTTTTCTAAGACAAGGACCATAGAGATTTTCATCATTTGCAAAACTGCTCGGCCTATTCTTTACACATCAACAGTGAAAAGATATCCCTATTTGATGAACGATGTTTTATCAAAATAATTCATTTGATGCAAAGGTTTAAACAAATAATTGATTATACAAGTTTTAAATTCAAATTCCCTTCCAAATTTATAAGCAGTAATGTTTGACAATCTATAAAATGGTTAAATTGCCGTCAGTGATAGCTCACTTCTTTCGGGTAAATTTTGGCAAAAATTTAATGACTTCCACTGCTTTCAATAAAATATTAAATGTAAAATTTTGTGCCGCTTTTAATTGCAAAATGTACAAAAATCACTCAAGCCTGAATCGAATTTGACCAATTTGTTGTCATTTCCATTTAAGGTAAATAAAAACGTTAACTATTCATACATTTCCTGTTGCTCGGATTAAGTAATTGTTTTTACGTTACCGTGCACAACAATGTCCCTAAGCATTCACGCACACGGGCGAAAATATTTATAAAAATGGTACAAACATAACCATGGGAACTAAAAGTGTGCATTTTTGCCGAAACAAAGAATTGAATTTTTTCTACGTATGAACGCAATACATGTCATGTGAGGCAGAAGTTACAAACGGAGGAGCCGACAGAATGGGAAGGGAACTCTCAAAAGGATCGCAAGGAGTGGTGGAACAAGAGGCGTATATACACCCACCTATCGAGGAATCCGTGCTCACTTCGATTCCCAGCACGTTCAAAGGGAAGCTGCTCGGATGATATGGGAATCCGCTCGCTCCCACCACCACCACCACTGCGGTGCGGTGGCTTCGGTCGGGTCGGGGCAATAACGCTTCTTATAGCTTCCGGCCGTGAATGTGATGGAAGGAACACGACCGGTTTCTCGCGTCACATAAAAATGGGAGCTTGCCTACTTTTTGTCCTAGAGCTAAAACGAATTTTGCGCATAGATGCGATCGGACATATCGAAAGGGAAAGAGCGTGTTAGAGCAATAAAGCGTCGTGGGTTACCCGAGGGAATGTCGGATGGGCGGGGGAGAGGGTAGAGCCGAAGAGATCGATGGCGCGTGAAATCCGGATTCTCGGAAGGAGGGTCCGAGGGTTTATTTTGCTTTGTCGACTCCTGTCGATTCCTGGATAAATGTGAAATCCCATAAAAGTACGTGCACACGTTGAACGCTATCGTAACCCTCCTCTTCTTCCCGCCAAACTTCTTCATCTTGTGTTTTTAACAATCAAGAGCTCAACTTTAAACCTTGACGAATGTTGAGTAGATGTTAAATTTGCGATCCTGATATGAAAATAAACTCTTCACTTCCGAAACGAAGGGGAAAGGAGGGTTTAAGTTATGCTGTATGCCGAAATCCTTCAGAATTTTTTTTCAGTATGTTTAAACTTATTATACCCACTTAATAGTACACATAATAAGGAATATTTTACGTTAACCCTTAACGCTTAACCATGTTATGGAGAAAAATGGCTAAACATTTGTTCCCTGCCGATGATTTAGGTTATTCCTTGACGTTGCATTATTTGTTATAACATAGTTTCCCCACGCTTAATTTATGTGGCAAGGACTATTGACTGCTCATGTAGTGTAGTTAGCTACCATTACCTTCTTATGGCTTTCAGAAAAACGTCGAAATAAATACTATGAGGTTCATTTCACTGGCAAATAGCTTTCTCACTTCTTGTTATTTGTCATTGGGAATAAGTAATGTCCGTTTTTCCAGATTAAAAATTATTTATTTAAAATCCTCGCTCTCTCTTTCCTCAAGTGTGCAGTTGCAACATTATTAATTACGGTTAAGGCTCTATTATTATTAGAGTAATCTACCGGTTAGGGTAGGTTTCTGATGGACACACGACCTCAACCCTA
>LYUA01001651.1:153606-165454 GCA_002093875.1 Calopteryx splendens
CCCCCCCCCCCCCCCCCCCCCCCCCGACATTCAACCCCCTGATGCACTTCCCCCCCTCCTTTCTACGAAATGGATGGCCAAGGAGGGCGAAGCGAGGGGTCCACGTGGGGTCGTAAAGGCGGCAAGAGAGGCAAAGGGTTGGTGGTATCTCCCGTGCAGGGCTTCATTTGTCCATGCACTATTATTGAATTTAGGGGGTGTGGTGGTCAAGTGTTTAGAGCGCTGTGTGGACTGCTGACCGGAGGGCCCGGGTTCAATTCCTCCAGTTGACGCCCCTTGCCACCCTCAGCTTCACCCAATCTGTGTACCATTTTTCGGATACTAGATCATCCTGGGAAATCACAGGCGGTACAGGTAAAGGAACTGGTCATCCATACATACCCTGCTGTGTGAATTTCACACGCCGTACAGGGCTTACTGCTGGTTGAGCTTACTCCACCCTCATCTACCAAACCGAACTTCGGGTTGATTACTGTGATTTTTGGTTATTGAATCTATTTATTGGTACCGTATTCCTTGCCTATATTTTTATGAAAATTGTAATTTGAAATAAAAATAGTCAGTGTTGATCGACTTCGGCAACAATTCTTGTGGCATTAAACGATTTGGAGGTGCGGGCTATAGCCTTTTCAGCCCCCTACCCCTGGCTACGCCACCGCTACCAACAGAAAAGCCAAAGAGGTCTCGTGGTCGAATTTTTTGCCCATTACAGACAGCCACCATTCCCAGTAATCCCGGTATAGAACATTTACTTTTTTCAATATTATAGTTACTTTAAAAAATCTACCAAGAAGTGTTTAAGTTTTCTCCGTAGAATCGAAAGGAAAACGAGCTTAGAGGCCTTGCCCATTGTCGGGCTAGTTAGCGTTAGAGCGGAAAAGGCCGTGTGTTTCCACTCTAACGCTCACTTAAGCTATCACCTTCAAAGGAGAAACCTTCTTCCTTGGAG
Source organism: Calopteryx splendens (assembly GCA_002093875.1). Taxonomy (NCBI): domain Eukaryota; kingdom Metazoa; phylum Arthropoda; class Insecta; order Odonata; family Calopterygidae; genus Calopteryx; species Calopteryx splendens. Next base: position 154,556 of record LYUA01001651.1, read on the forward strand.
AAGATTTCGGAATTGGCCTTTGAAATTCTGGAGCTGGAAAGAGAGATCCGGCGCAGGATCCGTAAGTTTTTCGTCCACCGGTTAGAAACTTTTCAGGAGCCTAATTATTATTAAATTAGCAATCTACCGGTTAAGGTAGGTGGATGGATGGACACACTCCTAAAGTACTAAATGTGTTTTCAAGGTGAGACGATGTTTTTTTTAAGTTATCTTCTCTTTGGCAACTTGCTTTACAACGAGTAATTTTAGACTCTAGTCAAGTACTTCTGTTATGATCGACGAATAGAAACTATGATTGATCACCAAGGGTCTCCTCGGGTTCGCCATTCGAATGCCTGAGGTCACTCAGTATTAAGAAGAGTCCGCTCCTTCGTTTTATGCCAGGGGTAGAAAAAATATTTGGTTTAAACTATTATGAAATTTTAAAAAAATCAAAACGGCACATTTAGCATGATCAAAGCTATAGTGAAGTGAAAAATAAAAGCGAGTTCTTACGGACTTAAAATGTAAGAAAACGTTAAACCTTCTTAGACAGTAAACAGGACTTGTGGCAAAAATGTTTTAGGAGACTCAAAGTTTTATTACAAAGCTGCAATTTTGGATTTTTAAACGGAGCGTGTTATTAAAGTACGTCTACCCTGGACAAATCAGAAACTTTAATCTTCTGGAAAAGGGTGAAAATGAACGCTATGTAAGTGGTATGGAAAGTACCTTCTCCCAATGGAAGAGGCCGAGAGTAGTACAGTTTGACGAACGGATGACATACCGTATTTGAGGATCTCTCAGAATGACGCCCAAGCGTTGGTGAGAATGCCACTGAAACTCTACCGCCAGAATTAGAGCAGAAGATAATCATCAGTAATTGGAATATCCACTAATTAGGTAAATGTATTTTTCCTAACTCTTAGCCCTGAGGGAAACTGTAATAGACGGGAGAGGTTTTGGTAAGCGAGGCAGAAGGAAGAGAAGACGGGCATGTTGGACGGAATGATGGAAGGTAGAAAGTAAGGGAAGTTAAAATATTGGTTATTGCAATGCATGGTTTTGGTGCCATGTTGGGCAGGGCTTGAGGGTGCAGATGTGCTTATTCCCAGAGTCCATATAAAGCCTGACTTGACCGGCAGACTACAGATAGTAATATGATCGCGGGTTTATTACTTATCTTTAATATAATGGAATGACTACCTTTCAGGCGGAGGTTTTCGATGGAATCGGGTAACCACCGTCCCTCAATAAGATTTCCGACGTGTCCATATTCTTTTAAACGCGATCCACCCATTCTGTGGTTGCGTTCCGAGCGTCCTCCTGTCCGCGTGGGCCCTTACGATTCCGCCCCGCGCCGGCGCCCGCAGTCCTGCCGAGCTCGAGGGGGGATCCTCACGCTCTTGATGGCAGTGCCGGGCGCGTCTCAGCCCAGAGCGGGTCGGCGGTAGGCCGTTTCCGTGTTGGGCAGGGGGGGAGGGAGGCTGGAGAGAGGACCGCCCAAAGGGTTTGGAAGAGGAGAATGGGGGGGGGTAGAGTTTGGAGAGAGAGTGAGAGTTGATGGAGGAGGAGAGGAGGAATATTAGGAGAAAGGCAGATATCTGAGCCTGCGGAGAGGGGGAGGAGATGTCTAGGAGGGAGGAGGGGACCTGGCGGGAGCGCCATCGCTTAATATTTTTTCCTCCGTGGTGTGTCCCTCCCCCAAACCCCACGGTAGAGAAAGAGAGAGAGAGAGAGNACGGTAGAGAAAGAGAGAGAGAGAGAGGGGGGGGGGAACCTTTTGTTTCGGTGGTTCGGTTGTCTTGGCATCAAGTCGTCGGACGTCGTCGGTCCTCGTTCATTCCTTTTTTTGAGTTCAAGCGGGCGACACCGTGGGCCGCGACGAGGGGCCCTGGCATCCGAATCTCCGCGAGTCTCACGCGGTGGCATTTCCGTGGAAGGCTCCCTCAACGTTTCTCCGTCCCCGGAAGGTGTGCGCGCGTGTGTCCGTGTTGGCCCTGGGCATAGAGAGAGAGAGAGACATCGCTGCCTGTCGTGTCGGGACTTCCATCGCGGCTCCTGAGCGCTCGCCCCCTCACCTGTCGAGCGACGGGGGTCCGGACGAAGAGGATATATACGTTTAGAGGAACCGAAAGATTACTTGGCGGCATCAAGTGGCAGACCATCGCTCTCCGCCCCAATGGCTTTGTGATACATATATATATATATATATTATTCGATTTGGAGAAACATTGGTGCCCCGTTTGAGATCACATCTATCCCTTTCAGAGACCGGTTCAATTGAAGCTCTTCGATATTTCATTTCCTTAAAAACGATCGCGATAGGGCAGGATTCTTGGTCCAATACTCCGAACGTATTTCGGGGTTTCGATGAATTGGAAGGGAGCACTAAAATTCCAGCTACATGAATAATTGGAGCGTTTGATGTTCTCTTGAAAAACATCACCGGTCAGTAGCAGTCCCGGGGAGTTCACTGCCTGGAAAAAACTACAATCCCTGCGCCCATTAGTTATAATGAGCTCACATTCACAGGGAAGTGATCTAGCTATCTGAAAATATACCTCGTCTCTGTTCTTTTAACCACAGTTATAAGACAGTGTGATTCTTTTTAGTCCCGCGTAACTGTTTGTAAGATTCCCTCAGTATAAAACAATCGACTTAACCGTTTTTCTGCCCAACAAACCTCCATAAGTTTTGATTCTTGAATGACGACTCTATCTTAGATCGACTCAGAGATTCCTTCATCCTCCCATGATAACCGCCGCGGAGTGCTAGAGATAATTGTATAGATCTCGGGGGAAAACCGAGTGCATAAGTCTGGGCTTGGAAGTCTTAGCGGGAGAAAGTCTTGAGCGTTATGAAAGTGAGGCGTTTTGTTGGAGCACAATGATCCAAGAGGCGTAATAGTGGGGTAAGGTGCGACTATCCGTTTCTACGCTGACGCGGCACCGACCTACGACTTCCACCACGTACCTACTCCTTACGCAACCCTCTGGCGCGCGTGTGCCCTAGCGAACCACTGACGCCACGATTTCGGTAAGCGAAAGGACCCCATTCCCCCCTTTGCTGCGGCAGTAATTGTCGCGGAGACGGACGCCATCGGACGACGGAGGAATTCCCCGAGTGCTCTGTGGAGAGTTCATTTTTGTGTCTGCGACGAGACGGGGATTGCGATCATTGGATTACGAGCGGTGGATAGCGAGTGGGACAGATAGCGAGCGTCCTCTTTCCTCGCGGCTCTCTTTCCCCGTGGGGGAGGGGTTTCGTTCAGGAGGCGGGATCGACCGTCGCGAGATGCTCGCACGACTGCGGAAGATGGCCGATGCCGTGGCGTGGATGGTTGTGGAGACATCGCACGGCCCCGTGGTCGAGTCCGCGGCCGCCCTCGCCGCCAAAGACGCCAAACCCGAGCCGCTGACCCCTTGGCGGTGTTTCGGGCGCTTCAGCCTCGTCTTCCTCCTGTCGCTCCTCGCCTGGATGATACTCCACGTGACGCCTCCCCTCGGTATGTCGAGATGAGATGGCACAGAGATGCCCCCATCCTCCCTCACCCCTGACTCCCGTCCAAGAGCGCTTAGTTTGTAGAAAAATGTGAAGGGTGCGCCCTGGTTCAAATAAAATTGAAAAACATTAAGTTAAAGCAGTTCATTTTATAATTATAATTCAAGAATATCAAGTTATGATTTCAATGGAAACCAGAACGGACATTTTTATATTGGATTAATATAATTGATTTTGGGACAAATGCAATGGTCCTCAGCGATTTCATGCTTTCTTATTACTAATACTGGTAGTTACTCTTTTCTGAATGCATACTTGTCTTGCTCTTTATGTCACTTGATGTGAAGTTTCCTTGATAAATCAAGGAATTCACCTCAATTGATCTTTATTTTTAATCAAATGCGGGGCAACCGTCCTGATGAACCAAATGTATATTTTTATGGAGTTCATTGTTTCCAGCATGTCGGATGATCGTGCCTCATAAAGCTAATATAGACCCAATAAATTGCCTTTCGTGCTTAATTAATCTTTGAGCAAAGTCAAACCAATTCTTCTTTGCCCCAAAAGAAACTAAGAGTGTGCCACAGTCATGCCCTTCAAAAATCAAACCGTGCCCGGCTTCCTCCATCGAGGGAATATTGGGCAGGTAGACAAGTTTGCTGGAGTTCCGTACCCGATCTCTTCTTATGGACATCTCATAGAGAATTAGGTCACATAGAGCTCGGGGAAAGAGGGAAATATTTTTCAAGTGCATCTTGAATGATTTAGGAACAAAGCAAATCGTGTCACATTGTTTTAGAACAGCTAACTACTGAAGGGCGGAGACGAAAATTGAAAACAGTTTTAATGTAAGAAATCCGAATATAACTTTCATGAACAGAGTTGACTAACTTTAATCCTCTACAAAATTTTCTCCAGACATGTTTTGAAGAGTGCGTTTGAGAGTACGATTTTCGATGCGATGCGAAGACAGAATTGACTGAGATGAGGCGCTTACCGGGGAGAGGAAGGGGTGGGGGAGTGGCCCCCGCTACGTCCGTTTGTTCATTCGTGAAGAAGAGCATTTTATGTTCGGGAATGGCCATTCATTTTACTCCTGGTTCTTCTCCCCTTTCTCCCAGTGCTCCGTCTTTTTGTACATTTTTTTTGGGATGGCCCGAACTATGTATTCGTGGACCGAATCCGATTTTTGGAAAGTTACACTCCCAGTGGCTTGATTTGAAGTCCTAAGAAGGCACTTTGAATTTCGTGCGCGATGGAATTTTTTGTGGAAGATAAAGCCATAGATATCCTTGTCTGGTGTGAAAATATTTATATCCGAAATGAATTCGAGCCTGAGACCTCCCAAGTAAGCAGACTAGCTTCCCTCCCCCGCAACCACCAGGCCATCGGAATAAGATGCTTATTTTCCTTAGCCTCCATAAGAAACACAGAATTTATTTAAGATTAAATATATTTTCTTGTACTCCGCCAGCGAAATTCCTATAAATTTCTCATTTATTCATTGACTTAATTTGTTTACAGAGTATTATAAGCTTTTGGCGTAAGTGCTTGTTCCCTTTAAACACTTTAATTCTTGAAAATGCCTCATTTCATTTATTGGTTTCATTCTTTTTCCATTCAAACTAAATCCAAGATTCTCTTGAAAAAAAATTATAAATTGACTATCCTAAAAATAGTTTGGGCATGTTATTTTTTTAAATAACTTTCTGTATTAATTATAAATCTTATAACGAGGGCTATATCATATCATATTTAAGTGCAGGCGTAAAATATGTTATGATCAGTATCTAAAAAAAATCATATTCCAAATGGCTCACTTTTCAATTTTATCCTATACATAAGTTCCATATTAAGACTAATTACTATGGGTATTCAGGCAATGACGGTAAAAAAAAGTAGCAATGGTGATGTCACATCGCATTGCTCTTTTAAAAGGGAAGACAGCGCCAAGATATCGATCAGGTGGTTGAAGTGATGAGTTTCATTAGTTAGGCAAAGCAGATTAGGAAATTTGTGGCCGCATAACGACTAGTGGTGACATGAAACGTAAGGAGGATTGCATCATTGGATTACAGCATCAGGGGTATTTTTGCAAACGAAGGGAATTCAATTGTCAATGCCAGTTTGGGCACTGTTTTATTTCTAGCAATATCAATCCTAGATGTGACAGTAAAACTGTTTAGACCATCCAATGAATATTCCCGTTCCACATGGCTGCTGTCTTCCCATTCTCGCTGCCTGAATATGTGCCTTTATGTTCAGAGGTAATCGATTTTAGTCTAATATTTTAGGAATAGAGAATTTTTCTCGATAATTTAGTCAAACAAAAAATTTAAAATTTTACATTTTTTTCACACTCACTTTGGAATTTTGAGGACGCCGTATGCTTTGAGAACTTAATGCCGAGGGCGTCCGGCTGATTTATTTCTCGCATTATTTGTACACTTGACTCTCTTGAAAATGCTTCCCGTACCTAGTGATATTTGGAATCTAGGTCAAATCGAAGGCGTTAAGAATCCGTTGTGCAAGTCATAGTCTCGGAATACAAACTCTTTTCGCTCCATCGGTCAAAGATTTAATTTTTTTAACCGGAACTGGAGCCGGGACTTGCTCATTTGTTGTGACGAATGACATCTGATTAATGATTGGAAATGATTTTAAATGTAGACCATTTATTGGCGATGGTAAATGTTAGTACCCTAGAATTGACACGTGATAGATTATCGTTTTGACGCCGCTATGCACGCAAGGTCTTATTCATTCCAGTGGGCATCGCTTAAGTCTGCTGACTTGGGGGGGGGGGCACTAGGAGGAATAGGAACAGGCCTTATCCACTTTTTGTGAACTTTAATACTTTTTGCGTCAATTTACGTGGAATTGAAATCTTTTACATCATATCATACCAGTGTTTACCCATTGTTTGGAGATATGGGCACTGAATTTGGCGGATGAAAAAGCCGTAAGAGTATTTGAGCAGAAGATAGGTAAAATATGTATATTTTTTGATTTATTAGGGGAAATGATCAAAGGAGGATGAAAAATAATTTAGAGCTGAATTAATTATTTGGCGCAAAGATTATCGCTCAATTAGTGTTAATTACTAAAAAAAATGTGTAAGCTCGGAGAGCTGAGCGGTTCAGTCATGTAGAGAGAATGGTTGAAAACCGAATGGCTGGAAGAATTTTGAGAAAAATACTTCACCATTCGAGAGAAAGGGCCAGGCGAAGGCTTAGCTAATGTCACTAAAACCTACAAAAAATAAGCGTCAAAGGATGCAGGAGAATTATTACCAATAATGAAAATTGGAGACTAATTGTGGAAGGCCCGACCAAGGGGCTGTTGCGTCACGAATAGAGATCCTCGCAAATCGTCAGATGAAAAATGTTAAAGAGATTTCATGAAAGAAGTGAGAGCTGCGAACCTATCGGAGAGAACTTCGGAGGAATGTCGCGACCCGAACGCGTGGGAATGGAATTTTCACGCGATGCAATCGTGGGAGATAAAAGCGAAAAATAAAAACCGCTCACTCCTGGAGAAGCAATCGCTTAAAGGAGACCACTTGAAAGAATTGCTGAATCCCCAAAGCTCCAGCTGCGGCACATGCGTTTCGATTTCCCAAGTTTCCCTCCCGCCGCCACCCTCCTTACTTAGTTTCCTCCCTCCCTGGCCACCCCCCCCCCTTCTCTGTGGTCCCAAGGCGTCCCTTCGCTCCACCCTTCCGCTAATAAAAACGAAGAAACGGAAGAAACTTTTTCGCCGATCTGGTTGGAACAATGGATTTCCATCGAGCCCGCCTCCAGTGGGAGGAGAGAGAGAGAGAAATAAAAGAAGACCACACCATCTTAGGGGTCTTGGATCTTAAATTTCATCGTCGGTCACCTTTTAGGGGCGCAGAAGACTTGAGGGACGCATTTGAAATAATTCGTGATAAAGCATGAGAGCATTGTCTTTGACAATGGTCTCGTGCGTGTAGTTCCGCATTGGGGGCTTCCCATGTGGTTGCTGCCTCACGCCTCGCTGAAGGGAAAGACTTTCTCCCTTGTAATTACCATTTAATTGCGCTCGGCGGAGCACAATGGTCGGTCCAGTCAAGGATCTCGTAATAAAAGAAGAACATTCGTTTTCTTATACTTCCCGGAGAAATTTTGGCATACCTAGTCTATGAAGCGCCGAGGTAACTTATTGGATAGAGCTTTCGGCAATTGACGGTTGGTTTCGTAGTTCAAACCAATGGGATGTATCTGAAACCTTCCTCCTAAACCCAATGATATCCCGAGTACTAGAGTTTACGGGTAAACTTTATGGGGCATATGGAAAGGAAATGGCTCTCCTAGCTTGAGGGTGTGAATTTCTCATGCTTTAGGTCTGAGGGGTGTGCTCCACCCTTCCCTAGAATAGCACCCTTTAGGTGGGAGACTGGTTAGTTCTTGTATAAGGTGTGGCGTGAGATTTTAGACAGCCTTTTATAAGACCACTTCATCACTTCAACATGTTGTCTGGGGGCAAAAAACAGCCTGTATAAAAAGTAAAGTACAAGTATGCTCATTCTTATAGACATATGCTCCTACTCCACACATCCCCCAGCGATCATATTGACAATAACATGATCCTTAAGTTTTAACAGGTTTTGTCGTGTTTGAGAGACAAACTTAACTGCCATTTGCTTTAAGAATAACCGAATACGTATGAATAATGTTCTTTTGCCTGAGATATCATTTTAATTTTCTTCGCATTTGAATTTCAATTTTATATTTAAAATTCTCGTCCTTGAAGAAGTTCTTGTTTTCTATTTCGTTTTCGACTCGGGCGTATTTTACTATCTCCCTGGGAGTCAAAAATGTTTGAGCGAAACATCATCAGCATCACGTATCCCTTCATAGATACAGGGAGGCATATATATGTTTTGGTAGAATTTTACTACTTTGAAACATTTCATGAAATACAGCTTTTGATAAACATCGTATTATCGATATCACGGACACTTCTGGGCAATTCGATGACAGAAAGAGAACGCAAAGCTTTTGGATACTCCACGGTGTCTCTTCCATCCTCGTTTTCAATGGAAAACATTGAAGAAGTATGAAGGAATCATCCACCTCCGTGTCAGTGAGGATCGCTATTCTCTCGATCCCCCGAGGGACTAGGGATGATCGCTACCAGATAAAAATTGCTGCATTTTTCTGATGATGCTTTAAAATCAATAATGATTCATACCATATTCTACGTAATAAATACCATAATTCCGGTATTTTTGTGTTCTAGTATGTGTGCATATCTATAGCATATTTTCGATATTACTTCTATACCCCTTTTGCGTCTACAAAATGGAGATCTATGTAATGACAGTTCTATTTGTATTTACGAAATTCATCATTTTTTAAATTGGGAGTGTACAAGGTATTTATAAGAAAAAATCTTATATATTTGTACAATTCTGCCTTAAAAGCAATTTTTTCATTTGAACTTCAAATCGAAGGTATGCGTCGAATTAAAAAAAAATAAAATCCTGACAACTCTTGTATCGCTACTGTTGTACTGTCGCATAGAAATAAGTTATGCATGAATATCAGCTGATAGTAGTGGATTTTAAATGCTTAAACTATACAATTTCAACATAATTTATCGTGTGCAATTTATTGAGTATAATCGGGTAGTCAAATTTCAAATCGCAAAATGTCAATGCTGATTTAGTCTCAGGATCAATGCCTTCGGTCGTTGAGATTTTAAATACAAGCCGACTTTAATACCCGAATACACACCTCTGCTTGGGATTTGTTCCTAAACGCTCTTGTTATACATCAATGGTTGGATATGCTGTCAGCCGCCCTGAAATCGATTCGCAACTTAAGAAAGAAGCCAGTTTTAAAAGTTAAGTTTCTGAAAATAGTGCTAAGTTAAGGGCCCTGAATGCAGACATATAAATCTAAAGTCGTGTTCGAAGACAGATAACAATGCTTATGCAAGGCAAGCCGAGAAATTAACAAACTTCGTCGCACAAGAAGAGGATAGCACCCCAAGTTTCCAACTGCTTGCTCACCAAATTCAATGTACCTATAGATGTTCCTCAGATATGGTGTGTAGTTGAATGATGGACTGCGAAATACAAATGCACTTTATGCACGATTTCGTATTACTTTCTCTTATTTCAATACATCTCATAACATTTATTAAGAGCCCTTATGCAAGGTTTAAAGTTTTCATGCTTTCATGAGTTATTCGGAGCTATAGTTCGTTTTTAATCTCTAGTTGAAAATATTAATACGAGGGAATTGGAATGCACCTAAGAGCGCAACTTGTGGTATATTGCGCTTGGGATTTAAGTTTGACAAGTCTGCTGGAAAATCTTTTTTTACGGTTCGATGAACGTCTTCTACATTAGGGATTAAATTCATAGCATTTCTACTACAATTTCATACCTTGCCTTTTTAGTTTGTTTTTCACTATGAGGTCTCAATTTTACGTGGTGCCCTTTCAATAAACCCGTCGTAATGTTCCACGAAAAGTGTTTAGCAGGTATTCAATTTCCGTGGCGCCAAGAAAAAATGGAGAACTGTAAAATTGGCGTTTACTTTCGCCCATAAAAAAAACTAGTGATAACTGAATCCTTTTGGAGATTTTCGAGCTCTTTCGGGATTAGGCTTCGGCTCCTATGTTCGCTGTGTGCCTCTCTCTTTTTTTTTAAGCATGTCCCTGGTAGCCGTTAAACCATATCAGCCGTTATCTCGCGCACACACGATTTATGCGTCGCGCTTATCGATTTCCGATTTGCGGAGGCGTGTGTAAGTTGCCGTGGATGGCACGCTCCCCGTAAGTTGTTTCGAAAAAGGGACTCGCTTCGGGTCCGCATAACGGGGGATGCCGCTCGGGTTATAGTGTGCGAAAATACATGGAGGGATACGATTTGAATACATCGAATCGATTGGAATGGGTAGCCGAGGGACGCCGGAGGAATCATATAATTCTCCATTACGTGGCTCGGGACACACCCGAGTGTTCAAATAAATTGACGATATTTGGATTCGGTCCTTTTCCGAACTCCCGTGACGTTTTATTTTATATCCAAAGGGGAAAAATTGCTCTAAGCACATTTTTTATTGGGGTTTTAGATGTCTATTTGATTTATTCATTATAGAATATGTTTTCGGCTTCCCTGTGTTGATTAATTTGTTTTATATCAACCTTTCGTGTCCTATGCTGGGCACGATGAGGACCTGCATGACTGTCTTCATTACATATACACATGTTTATGTATATATGTATGATATGTTTCCTATCCTGTTTTTTCTACATCCTATCCCAGAGAGATATACTTAGCGCCCAAGGCGTATTTTCTATATACATACACACACCCATATACCCATATATATATATATATATATATAAAACACTTGGACCTCACAAATTCACACAAAA
>LYUA01001651.1:215591-226753 GCA_002093875.1 Calopteryx splendens
GAGCCTAAAGGACTTGGCCTAGGCTCTAATAAATATTTCTATCTATCTATGCCCTGGTACATCAACATGGCACCCTGAAAGTCATCGCTTGGGTTTGTGGTTAGGGGTGATTCCGGAGACCTGGCACGCAACATCAAAAAAATATGTCACTTAAATGACAGTGACTAACGGAAATGTAATGCGGCACAAAGTATGGAAATATTTTTTTACAAACAGCTTTACGGGTAATACTGTACCTAATCTTCAAAAACACTCTATGCATGCGGGACGAGACGCTGGTAAGGGTTGCAGTAAAATAAAATTTGGATGGAAAAATAGCTACAAACTAGACTATTTAATTAATTTAAAATATTGTTTCCTGAGCGTCTTCGTATTTTTACCCCTCTAATCTTTGATCCGTCCTGAATGCGAGAATTTAGCGATGCAAAAATTATTCTCTCCTAGACCTTCCATTCGAACCCTGATCCCTCGATTACCGGCCGACTGCCTCACCCAGTTGAGATACCGAGGTGACACAATGCATTATGAATTTCTGACCGGATCCCGGTAGGCGCAGGCGAATAATCTTTGCGCCGTGAATTTCTCGCATTTTTTTTTGCACCGCAGCGGGTGACTCATACTAAACCTACCGTTGCTGCACTTAACGCAGTTTCGTGGAATTCGTTTCCGTGGTCCATCTGCCTTCTTATCCTAATCTCTGGTTCGGTCCTCCATCTACTGCAGTCCTAACTGTTATGATACCTTCAGGTCCTGCGGTCGGCGGAAGATTATGCTTTGACAACGCACTGACGGTAACTTATCTGGTTGCAGTTGGACTTGGAAAACGAGGTGGAGGGGAACGTCGGAGTTGGGGTTTCGCCGTCGCCGCCTCCCACCCCCGTCTCTTCCTTCAAGGTTCGCACCGGACTCCGCCACAGGTTCCGCGTGGCCCACGCCGGGGGCGTCGCTGGGTGCCCCGTCAGGCTCTCCATCGATGGGCACACCCTCTCCATAATAACCCTGGACGGAAATCCCATCATTCCCTCCGAGGTCAAGTCTTTCGTTTTGTCGCCAGGTGAGTGGACACCCCGCAGAAGCGTTGGAGTTGGGAGGAGTCTCGTTCGGTCTTCCTCGTGAGACCATTCGCTCTACCTCCTGTTTAATATCCTTGACAAATCCGAGAAGCCTCAATGTGCGTGCCCTAATCCATCTGTTTCTTATCCTTTTGGTGAATTTCTATAAAGCAGGTAATGCTTTAGCCCGAAGGTGAGCGTCTGTAGATGCATTGGCAAATCCCCTGGCTTTTAATACGCGACGAATCGTGAGGATTAAAAATTGAAAATTAGATTAGCGCGCATATTAAATCTATAGTACAGAAAGTAGATGCTCTACCATTAGTCTCATAAATCTTTCGTGTTGGGATATAGGTAGTTATACTGCTAGGATTTATAGATTTTGTCTCGTACTAAATAAATATGGGTACAGGGTTCCAACAAAGCAATCTTCATTCCTTTCAATAATAAATTATATTAAATGGGACCTCACCAGTATTGCCAAAGGAAATAATAATTAGTTAACTGATATCATGCAGAAATGTAATATTTTTTATTAATTCGAAGGTGCGAAATGACCCTAGCCATCGAAATAGCCTAGACACCATGAAATAAATGTTTTTTCCCTTTATTTTTCGTTAATTCTAGATCCCTTCCTTATACCCTTTTTTCCCTCACTCATTTTAAGAAAAATAACATCGTCTTTTAGGTCGCCTTTCTGGCGCCCATCGACAGCGAGTTGCCATCTCCATGAGTTCTCACTCCTTCCCCTATTTCCTTCGACCCCTACTTTTGTCTTTTCCTTTTTTATTTTATTATTACTCTCCGTCATGCCACCTCGCCGTGTTTCCCCATTTCTCCTTTGATGGCCCATGATATCAGTTTACTAATCGATAATAGATCAATCCAAGTGAAAACTAAGATGACTCGCGGTTTCCGGCTTTCTTTTGCTGTCCGTATTTCCATCCAAAATTGATTGACTGCAGCTATCTAATCTTCCCGAAACAATTCTAATTCTTTTGCCCCGATAGCTATTCTCATTACCTATATTTGGTGCTTATTTTCTTCGTTGGTCTTCCCCGCGGAACCCTTGCCTTCCCACCTATTTTCCCTTCTAGAGTGTTCCTAACAAATCCATAAAGTTTCAATGCCTGCCTGATCCATCGTGTGTTTCTTGCCTATGAATGGAGTTTCTCGCAGTGGCCTTTCCTTTTTTCCAATATCATCTTCTGTATAATTTCTCATTTGACCCGTCATTTTGGACTTCAGAAAACTCCTCTAGCGCCAGATTTAAAAGGTTCTCCTATTCTTCTCTGGTCTGCTTTCCCAATGGCCAATGGCCTATGCTTTTGATCCATGGTGTTTCGACCCCCACGATTTTTCTCACAATACTCGCTTGTCTGAAACCGGATCTTCGTTGGGTTCAGTAGTTTCCTCTTCACCATAAACAGACTCTTAGCTACAGAACTTTTGTGCTCATTGTTATTTGATCTTTTTCATTTCTGTCGATTTACATGTTATATCCTTGAGGTACTTGATCTATTGAGTTCAAGGTTGCCTTCCTGCATTCGCGATCCACCGCTGCTATAACTTCGATGCCATCTGCGAAACGGAGGTTGTTAATTTATTATCCCATAGCCTTAATTCCTTTGACTATCACCCCTTGTGCCTTTCAGTTAAATGTTGAACGATAGCTCTTTTATCCTTGTATAGAGATTTCATCCTTGTATAACTCCTTCTTTATCTTTTAGCTTCAATTTCCCTTCCGTATATCATTAGCATCGTAGCGTATCGGTTCTCGTTCCCGCGTCTGCAGTAACATTAGATTATTCGCCGACAGCAGTATATAGGCTCTGAGTGCAGGTAGTGAAGATCTCGGTGGGCTGCTGTCTCGCGATTTAGACAATATTTCGGATAGGATCGTAAGGATTGGGTATTTGTACTCATCTGTATCAAACATTAACAAGTGTACAGTAATGATGATATTATTGAGAAAAATAAATGCGGAACTCGAATATTCATGTAAAATATACAGCTTCAATTTAAGTAACTTGGAACACGTCAAGTACCAACAAATCACTCTCACCTCCAACCTAACATGGGGCGCACAAATTAGAAAGGCACGCGGTTCCGCCGTTGGGACACTAGGATCCATCATGCGCATCGTGAGAAAATATATAGAGAGAAAGTAAAGACGTTTTAATGTGCATTTTGCTATCGTAAGGCCACATTTGAATACGAGGCAATTATTTTGGACTCGTAGGAGAAAGTGACCATCAAGGAATTAGATTAAGCCGAAAGAAGATCAGCTAGGTTCGTCAGAAATTGTTAGGAAGAGAAAGCAAGGGGGTAGAATGGCTCTACTATGGTCCCTCCGAACATGAAGAGTCCAGGCGAGACTGACACTTTAAGAATTATCCCTTACATCTGAGGTTGCTTTTGACCCTGAGGAAATGATTAAAGCCAAATAATAAGAATTTAGGTAGATCAGACAACCCGGATAATATAAGGGAAGTAGAACGCTGCTCGAGCATGATTCATACCATCCTTCCCTCTCTCAATTCGCGATCACAACTGGTACAAAATTAAGTATACAACAATGCTCAAAAAAGCTTATTATAATCTGAAATCCTTTTTACGAAAACATTGCATTCACCTGAGTTAACATGATAAGGGATGGTATCCTAACACCCCTAACCACACGCTCCCATTGTGATTTGCCGGGTTTAACGTGGATGTAGAGTTCATAGGTTATTAGAATTATGCGTCTAGAACTATGTGTCATTTTTCTCCGATTTTCCTAAATCAGAGTACGGCCTCCCTTAGTCACCTTTTCTTCCTGAATCCTAATTGATATGCCGACGAGACATCTTGAATTTTTCCTTCCATCATTCCCTGGCCGAGGTTCGGCGCTCCTATATTTTTAGCTGAAATCGGATTTATTACACCCTCGCTACTTTCTGAAGAGCAGCTAAAATAATCTAATTACATTCACTCTTCCTGAGCATAATCTATAACCCAGACGGTCTAAGGAAGTCTCGATTTCAGACCATGCGTGTATGGTGTGTGGTGTAGATGACATAAGTAATTTCACTGCTAAGCTCTGTTAAGAAACGAGTCTGGACGTGGTAATTTTTTTTCTAAGGTCGGCCGCAAACCGCGTGTTTCTTTAGGCCGTAGTTTTCACTTAGTTTTGCACTGGATTTGCCATACATTAAATGTATAGCCGTATATAATACCTATTAGAATTAAATAACTCGCTGTGTACCTGTTTCCTCAAGAGAATAAATTAGTAACTTAGCACACTGGGGTTGCAGCGATCTTACGTCATCTTCATCTAAGAGTGTGCCGATGCCCAATGACAACGTTTCGTTGAAACAGTAGTCTGCAAAATAATTTATTCCCTTTTGGATATTAATACTTAATAATTTAATATTATTAACCCTTAGATTATCACTAATGCGAAATGATTCATGCATACCTAGTTGGTCTGCAACGTGTATAGCAATCGCAACTTTGACAAGCAACGCTGGTCATGTATGGAATGTACATACGTTCAATCAAGGGTTATATCAATACAAGGAAGAGATGTGACTCTTACTTGATTATAGAATACAATTTTATCTTGTTGGCAAGCCTTAATAGGGAGGGTACAGAAGTAGATGCAAGAAGCCTCTCCACTAAATATGGTAATTGAAACCTACGGGTTTCCTGTTTACTCTCTCATTTGCTAGTATTAAAATAATCCACGCTATGCGTGCTTGCTTTAACCTCCTTCTCAATTCATTATTCATCATCCCAATTACGAAATGCTCCACACGAATGATTCTTCACACCTTCCATCCGCTCTCCTCAACGACGCGAGGAATAATAGACTTTCGCTCCTGACTTCGACCCTAGGTGAGAGAGCGGACTTCATCTTATTCGCTGACCAGCCCGTCGGGG
The DNA here is from genome assembly GCA_002093875.1 of Calopteryx splendens. Lineage (NCBI taxonomy): Eukaryota > Metazoa > Arthropoda > Insecta > Odonata > Calopterygidae > Calopteryx > Calopteryx splendens. The sequence goes on from LYUA01001651.1 coordinate 220,568, forward strand.
ACTACTGGATGCGCATAGCGGCGGACAAGGGCGAGGGCGGCAAGGAGCTGACCGCGGACTGTCGCAGTTTGTCCCAGAAGGCCGTCATCCGCTACGTGTCGCTCGACATCAAGCCGAGGATCAACTACGCCTTCCCGGAGACTACACCGCACAAGACGAACCCGCGCCATCACCCGCAGACCACGCCCCGCCCGGACCGGAGGGACTTCGCCGCAGAGGTCAGTCGCAATGATGGGAAGGATGGGGACCCTCTTTGAGGTCGGCATGCTTGTTTCTGGTGGTCATGGGGCGGTTTCACGCATAGGAAACCATTGAAAATCAAGGATTGTGTCAACGGAGTGCAGGCCTCGTAGAAGGGTTTCGTTAACACGTTAAACGTTTATCTGTTCTTCCTTTCGTTAGCTAAGCGGTTAAATACTCTGTGACTAAAATTTCCAACTTTTACTGCAACCATTCTGTTTCCATCGGGAGTTATCAGGTTCCTATTTTCCAAGTTTTTTCGTCAGTTAATAAACGGGCAGTCCGTTTCTGTCTCCGATTGAACGCAGGTGTAAATGTTAAAATTTTCACACCGTTCTGATCATTCTATTATGTATATGGAAAATTTACGTTGCGCATAATTTTTGCCCGACTTCCATGAAGGTTAACGGTTAGTACGAAGTTACGACGTGAGTTGCGTATGACACCAGCAACCATATTTTCAGTCTTTCCCTGCAATTCTCTAAAATGTGTTAGTATTTAAGAGCGTCCTGTAAAACTACTTAATGAAACGCGAGCCATCAAGCACAACTTTATGAAAAATTACCAAGTAGACCTCCCTCTTAAGGTTTCTCTGAAAGTAAACAACATAAACTTTTATGGAGGCTAGAAGCGCTGATACATAAAAAGTGGTGAAAATGGAAAGGAAGACGAAGTAAGATACATTCCACCCTCTCCCTCTCTTCCATTGCCATTGATATTTTATTATTTTTTAGAACTAGTTAAATTTGTGTCATATAGAAATATTTATGCACAAATTATAATGGAAAAGTAATGACAGCGATTAAATAGGAGAACCATGAAATTTCAATAGGGATAAAATATGGTCCATCCATTCATAATATCCATGAATGACATAGATATGAAGACAGTACAATGTAAATACAAATTGAGTGGAGTGAAAGATTATGAAACCCTCTGAAACCATCCTGAACCACCAGCCTGAAACTATCAACAAATTGAGTGATTTGATTTCTTGCCGTTAGAATTTATCTTTGTAACAATTTGATGTAGTATCTGCATATTATTTTATTTTTACTACATGGTACCTCTTAATCTTTTGCGTTCACACCTCACATTGTAGATTCATAAATGTCATTCTGACGTCAACCATCCTTTCTGCGGTATCACTAGCAAACTGTTTTGTTTCTATGAAAGACCTCAGCCTTCATATTAGCTACGCTTTGTAGGCTAATAGTGTGGAGAACACATGGAACACATGCAAGTGATTTTAAGCCTGGTATTCTCACTTGGCCCACCGGAAAAACGAATATATCTGCTGCATGTGTTTCCTCAAAAACCAATTGACTATCATATAGATATTTCTCCACCACCATGTAGTTGAAAATTGTTCGTCAGACGCAAAAATAATCGCAAATCGTTTAGCGGGATGGCATAAAATATTTGGCGCTCTCTGGTTCGATAATAATAGGCAACGCCACTCCCATTCAGCGTCAGCCCCTTGTGATTTCGACATAGCATATGAGCGAAGGTTTAAGTGAGCTATGTTGATGTTATGTTTGCAAAAAAAAGAATTATCCTGTAATTATATAAACTATCGAGCATTAATCGCCGTCATTTAATATTTACCATAGCGGTTACTATTCGGAGCGATTTAACTGCATTGATTTTCCCATTTGGAAAAAGTCTTAAAGAAGGGTAGCTTGATTTCAAGATGAGATTTCAGTTATAATTAAGAACTCTGGTGCTTCATTAATTCCCCTGTTGGGACGGGAGTGCGCCTCGTGGGGTGCAAGGGTAACTAAGGACGATGTGATATGGTTCTGGGTAGCGGCGTAGCCAGGGGGGATTATTTGGCTACAGTCCCTCCTCCCCCGGAATTTTACCTCCATAAGAATAGTGGACAAGTTCTAAGTGCTACTGGCAATTTAATGCACAGTGCAATTTTAATTATTGCTTATAAAAATACCAACAAAAATAAGTGCCAATAAAACCAGTAATATACCATATGTATAAAGCTTTTGGGAGGCAGAAATAAATTCTTCAGTTACAGAGCAGTCGGTAACGAAGAGTCAGCTTTGCTTCCCCCTCCCCCAATGGTTATCTGTTTACGCCACTGGTTCTAGGTGATGTGGAGTAAGAGAGTTTATTGATGCAAGTGTAAGTCTAGTGCATCAGAATCGTTTTTTCATTCGTACACTATTGAGTGTAAATCTGCAAACAGAAGTTATTTGCCTTGATTCGGACCCAGGATGTCGAAGTGCCCGATGAGGAGTGGTAGATACCAACCAAATGAGAGACTTCTCTGCTGCGGTATTTTCCTCGGGACCGTTGACTTGGATTCCTGTGAACACATCCTCCCCTCCTCCTCTCTCTCTCCCTCCCCCAGGTGCTCCTCAACTCCGTGGACGAGGCGTGCGGCGAGGCGTCCGACGTGCTCTGCGTGACCGAGGTCCACTCCCTCAAGAAGATGGACCCCGCGCTGGCCCAGCCCAAGCCCGATCGCACGCTCTTCATACCTTTCGACTTCCAGATGGTCTCCACGGACAACGTGTCCTACCCTCCGTTCCTCGGTGAGTGCCCTATCGACTCCTGCAGCGCATCCCGCGATCGATCGCCATCGATCGAACGGAAGGGAGAAATGAAATTCGCCGCGATGAACGGCACAAAAATATTTTTAAGATTAATTTTTAATGATTTTAAATGGGTGCGTCAAGTTGAATTTTTTCCTGAATGTTGAATCTTTTGACAAAATTTAAGAAACATTTTTATACTGATATGAAGTTAAGAGTGTGCTAGTTTACACATGTTTTGAGTACCTACGCCTCTAATCCTAAACACGCATTTTTTTATCCGAAGCACCACCAATTCATGTCAATTACAAGATTTTTCGGCTCCCTGGAAGCTTCCGGTGGCCCGTATGCCCCTCATATCCCGATAAGCCACTATTGGCGTGCCATCAGGTTTTCCAAAGGCCGAACTGCCGGAATCAACAGAAAACCCTAGTCCCGAGGCGGGATTCGAACCCACGACCTTTGGGTCAGCAGTTGGGCGCGTTATCCACCAGATTAACCCGGGCGAAAACAGATATAAAAATCAAGAGGTACTAAGATGCCTTTTTTCGAGAATAATATGTGCTGTCGACGCACTAGACATTTAAACGTCAAAACATTTCATCACATCGAATCCGCAAGACGAACGCCTCAAAGGCTTCTATGCGGTTCACCCACCCTACTACGCCTCATTGTTCTAATGTCTCCGCTCCTAAAACCAAGTCCTCAATCCCTTTTCCCACTCGCCATCTCTTCCCAATGCTTCCCAGCGAAACTCTGGGCGAAGGCAGGATTTCTGGTTTCTCCGCGTTGACATTTTGTGATTGCGACGTTGCACCAACTCTGCTTCAGGCGTCTCAGGCCATTACTCTGGGCATGACGAAGGCGGAGTGGACTGCCATTAAATTGGCATGCGGCCGTGCGTGCATTCCTTTCACGCCGTTTCTCTTCAGCAATGGACCAAGTTTAAAAAAAGCCGATATTTCAGGCAACTTACTCCCTTATACTAATTTCCTGCATACCTACTTCCCGGTCCTTCCGTTCTTCTTCTACCCCCGTCCCACCCATACATGATTTCACATCTGCACTTTTGCTCCTGAGGCATCTTGTAGGTATTGAGAGTCTCTATGGCCACGCCACGCCATATGACTCTCTAGGTCCTCCTCGCCTCTTTTCCAAACCGCCAAACTCTTCTCTCAGTGGTCCATCTGTGTGGTGATTGGACTCTCATCCAATCTCTTAACATGTCCAAAACAGCATCGCGCGCTTCTTTCATCCGTGTCGAATCCAATCCTCATTATTTCATGACCCATTCTTTTCCTCTCCATATCTCTCCTATTTTTATCGCAAGCACTCAAGTACGCCGTGCCCTACCGCATTTATCCGACATTTAGGTGTGCTTATCCGGACTCACCCAAGTTCCACTCCCATACAATGAAGTGGGGAGGAGTAGTAACATGTTTTTGTGCATTACAATTTTCGCTCCCTTAGGCACATTAATTTGTTGAAACACTACAACCTCCCTGCCGGAATTCACACGCATTTTAACATCTTGGTCCTAATTAGGACCAAATTTTCTACTCTGAGAAAACTCGAAATCCAGCCTTCTTCTTCAATAATTCTTTGCAACCCCGAGAATTCACCATTGTGTGGCTTTTGATGTGTGGGTGTGGAAACATTTTGCTTGTCATATCCTCACATCGATACTGTGTTAGAGGAACCAGGCCACGGCACGCCGCGCCCGTGCCATCCACGTAAATCCAGTACTTCCTAACCCTCTCAAGTCAATGACACCCTTTCTGGCAGATATGATTTCTCTCATGGTGCACCTTACCCTTTGACAGTCTAATTTCACTGCGGTACAAGAAATATGAAAGCGCTTGAACTCTCTGGCTAACTAGATAACAGCCATTGTGCCAGTGCAATACAGCTAGGATGTACCTACGTCATGTTGTACCTAAACAGCTGAGAAAATATGCGTGTCGTTTGAACTTCGGAGTTACCACCAACATCTTTCTGACGATTCGGTCCGACTATTTGCATTAAAAGTGCATATGTTAAGGGTTGTTTCAAAAGCTTCCCTGATTTTCAATTCACTACTGGCACTTACATTATTGTAAAAGGTCCCATTTAAATGTTTAGCCTACATCATCGGCCCTTCTCAATCATCATCGGCACATCTCAATGTACACAATGTGTATCTATCACAACAATTAAATTTATGTCGAAAAGTAACTTGTCCAACACCATTACAGTCGGTAAGTAGGTACATACGGGTAAAGTTCGTTTCTTCTGATTACTCCAAGTAACCGTAGGCTCCTTGCCCAAGGGCCGTCCATTGTTTGACCTGCTATTGCAAGGCCATGCATTGGGTAGGTAAGCAAATTAGATATATTGACCACCACGTATAGTGTGCACGAAACATTAAAGCGTCCTCATGGGGCCGAAATCATAGGACATGTCTACTAGTTTGCTAGCGATAGACCCGTCTCATATTTGTTCAATACGTAATTCAGGACCGAAAGAAATTTAAAAATTCTATGTCGACAGTTCAATTAAGTATTATAAGTACCGACATGTTCTACATTATCGCCATAATTATTTAATTTGGATAGACACATGGTAGCACTGTATATATTCCAGAAAATCTTGTTTTTTCACGTCTTTTCTGTAAACAGAGGTGCCTCCCTCATTGGTGCTGCTCAGAATCATAAGCTGGATAGAAATTTTGAAAAGTGTTCGAACACCCGATTTAGTGCAAGTCTGTAAGAGTAGTGATTCGTTTATTCGGACACTGCAGCCATTCCCTCCAAGTGCGTAGAAGCAGAAATGAAAACGGATTCGATCTATTAATTCGTTTCAGCTAACATCCACGACGGCGACACTTTTTGAAGTTTACGTTTTATTAAATGAGAATTTATCCCCGGAGTTTTAGCTTCAAAGTTTTACCTGTAATTAGAGCAACTCGAGCAAGCTCACTCAAACGACCGAAGCAAAGAGGTTTACAGGGGGCGGGGGGTGGATGTCGTACTGGACGAAGCAAAGAGAATTTCCAGGTACCATGGCATACCGTCCGGGATAATAATAATAATAAATTGCCCCCGTTGGGGATTTAATCCTTTGTTGGGAAGCAAAACTAAACCTTACGAAAACTTCAAGGGAACATTAATCGACATTGAACTTTCCTCCCGTCTGTTCCGTCGGCCTTTCACTCCTCGACATTGTCATTCTCACTTTGGAGTCAGCTTTCGACATTCACTCCTCGTCTTTAATTCATAAAGGAGAACGTTTGCTCTGAAGTGATAGTTTCTTCAAGGCTTCGAACGTGTGCTGGGAATTCTTCCAAATTTTCAGAGATATTTTGCACTATTCGATGACTGGATTTAATCGAGGCGTGATGGAAAAGTTTCGGGTT
>LYUA01001651.1:272531-286980 GCA_002093875.1 Calopteryx splendens
TATTCTTACGACCCGGGTTTCAATACATTGTATCATCTTCAGGTCACCTGGTAAGGTAAGGTAAGAATAAATATTAAGTGGAATTTACTAAGTGTATAATTTTTTTCTCTCTGTAATGGATAAGTTCCACAAAGTTAAGTTTGAAACCATCAATTTCATCAAAGTAGGAGGGCATAAATTAGAATATTTTATTTATTTCAGAAGTTTTTTGGTTGAAAATTGATAAAAGTAAGGATAATAATAGAAAAACTACATTAACTAAAGAAAAATTTACAAAGAAGGTGGAGCTGATGACGTAAATAAAGACACAAATAATGATTAGTGAAACCTTTGAATTGGAGCATAACATTCATTGTATGATTTCAAAAACTTGGATATTGAGAAGTGTATATTAGGTATAGGGGTCTGAGTGTAGAAAAGGAAATGAATGGAGAAAATAAAACAGGAGAGAAAGGATCAAAAATGAAGAAGGGCTGCATGTACCAGGAGAAGGAAGAAGGCCACTGAGATGATTTCAAAGAAGGCAGGAATAGATTATGGAGATACTAGGAGGCAATAGAACATTGAAAAATTTAATATAGGGGAGAATGATAAATATGCGAGCTATAGAGAAAAAAATAATAGATACTTGGAGGCCAAAAAGGAAGGATAAGAGTGTAGAGCTTAAGAATTTTATATTGTAATGCAAGTATTCAGCATTTTATGATACATATTTGAGAAATTTTTAAAGGAATCAATGGGCAATCATGTCATTTATACTCCCTTACTACAAATGTTTAAACTAAAATTATATTTTAACAAAATTTCTGGGAAAATTTAAGCCATAGAAAAGTAATCTCTTAAACTTGTCAATAAAATGTTCAAAATTTTCCAAGGTGTTATAAACTACACAATACAAAATGTATGAATAATCTTTACAGTAAATTTCAAGGAAAAACATTGATACACAATTTTTCCACACTAACCTGGCAATCATTCCTATGCGCTGGAAGTTTCCTTCGTTTTGTTCTCTCTCGGACCTAGGCAAGTCCTGCCACTCCCCAGACTCCCTATATCAAATGACAAAAAAATAAATGAGAAATAAGAAGAGCTATCATATCTGAATTTCAAAAGCAATTTTTTCCAATGTTTTACTTAATTAATAACTACTACTGCAATCAACGTGAAGGTTGGTTTGATTGGTGACGGTAGAGTTCACCTCATTAAAATCTTACTACATGTGAAATTCATACTCATCAGGATAAAGGTACCAGTCCCATTGCCTTTGCTGAGGTTTCCCAGGAAACCAGGAAGATATGGTACCCAAAATATCACACAGCAACCAGAGGTACCACCTAGATTTGAACTTATGCCTTTTTTTAGGTCAGCAGCCAAATGCTCTACCCACGAGGCTACCATTCTGTCTTTCCCCTAATGCATTTGCAATATATTTGTAAAATATTTTTTGCCCTTTTGGGACATAGATACCATGGCATGAGAAACAACACATGTACTCAGAGGACAGTTATGTTTCAAATTTCAAACAATACAATGAATTATAGGCACATGCACATATGTCCTGATGCCACTGCTCATTTCAAGTAAAACCATATGCATTTAGAGCCCTTGGAAAACCAAGGTTTTTTAACGATGCCCCATATAAGAACCATCACTATTCTGTAAGCATTCTGATACCATTAACGCAGTACTGTGATTTGTCTGAAAATTTTCTGAGGAGCATGCTTTATGCATGAAATTATAATCCATCACTTGTGATGCAAAATTACATAGGTAATTTGTGGAACTATCATAATGATTTGAAATGATGAAAATTGTTAAGTTGAGACATGCCTGTAATTGCAGCATCTGCGTAATTCAAGACTGACAATGAGCATGGCAAGGAGCATTAGGGATAAATAAACATTTGATAACCAAATCCTTTCCACTGTTGAATTACTTGATCTCAGCTATAACAAAAGCATTTCAAAATGAATGATTGATCGGGAAGGAATTCGGGAAATCTTGTTTTATGATGTCACCCATGTGATGACATTTCAAGATTTCATGGTTAGAATCCTTACTGAATGTTGTAAATTACTGTGGCATTTGAATACCAATAGCAATTAAATACCTAAGTTAATACTCTTAAGGGGGCTTGAGAAGGAAAAATGGATTAAAGAGATACAGGTTAGTCAAACACACAATCAAGGACAATTACCCCCACCTGAGTTTGTACTGGTCAGTGATCTTCATGAGTCTCAAACACACAAACATACAGTCGGGGAATATGTAGCACACACAGAGAATTTCTCCTTTGCCAGTGAACTACCAAACATGCACAACAAATGAATAAAAAGAACTTAACTACACAAATAATTTTCCACTCATGCCTTTGATCCACAATTAAGAGGTTTGCAAATCACTCAGCCGACTTGGTCAAAACTTGATGCACTTGGTTAATGCACCTTACTCCCAGAATGCAAAGAAGGGATGTACTAGTCATTCCAATAACGAGAGAGAGACCTAATCCCTAGTGTTAGTATGAGCACATAAAGAGTCTCAACTTATAGCAGACAGGCTCATCAAAATGGTGTAGGCACACTAACACCTGGCAAAGTACCTGGCTACACATGGCAATCATTCCTAGAAAAAAGGAATCAACAAAATCATTCCTAGCTAATGCAAATTGTACAGTGTCAAACCTAGATAGTATACTATCTAAACTAGAAGAGCATTCAAGAATTTTAAAGAGAGAGAGGAAAACAGCTTAGTTTGTTGAAAACTGTATTTAGCGGATCTGGAGCATCATTCAATTAATGCACGGTTTGGGATAGGAATCAATAGAAAACCAAAGACAAAATACTAGATTTAACTTATTAAAAAGTTAACAATCATTTAATTTTACTTGTGGCCTTGAGAAAGTAATTCAACCCCAACACTTCATCAGCAAGTCAAATGATGATAAAATTAGAGAAATAACTATTGATGATAGATTTAAAACTTCACTTTTTCCCCTCACACCATGCACATCTACAACACAAGATGCAGAGACACTAACAAGTACTTTCATACCCCTCTATACAGACCACCTTTGCCCTTTCTTTCAATTAATGGCTGGTGTCCTAACACCCCTTGCTAAATGCCCTTGCCACTGTTTGCAAGGTAATATGTATCTGAGTACAGAGGAAAGCCATCAGAACTTGATGCACAGTGCATGAGATAGCTTGAAGGGCGTTACAAGTAGAATGTAATGGGAGAAAAGGGATAGCTTTGGAGTGCTTGCAACCTTCCAGTTATAATCAGAAACAGTAGGAAAAGATCCTTTTCTCTGGTGAGGTTAGAACCTGAAATTAGTGTCCAAGTCTGTGTGGATACAGCTGGACTTTTACTTGTGTCCTTGGCTGTGATGTCAACAAGCTAGTTGATCAACAAGCTCCTCCGGATCAAATGCCCCACTCACGCTGTGAAAGTAATTCTCCGTAAACCCTGAGTTCATGACTGATTGGGACTCACAAGGGTCACGAGCCCATGTTGGAAAGTAATCTGTATATAAAACTTTTTTATTTATTTTACACTCTTGGTACGGCACTGCCTAGGGAATAGTTCCCTGTAAGCATAGAGCGTGTTTGTCTGAAACTCACAAGGGTGAATGACTAGCACAAACCTGGGGGAAGTAGTGATATTTTTGCGGGTGCATGCCTAATTTGAATTTCCTCAATCCATCCTACCTCTTCATTTTCCCTAAAGAGTACTACCTTAACTATTTTAATTGTTATTAACCACAGTTATCAACCAGAGGTCGGTTCTGTGAGGGTAGAGCTCACCCAATTCCAATGGTGTGTGAAATCCACACATCAGGGTAGGGCGGGGCCTTTCTGTGCCGTCTGCAGTTTCCTAGGATGGCCTAGTACCCAAAAAATCACACAGCTTGGATGTAGCCGAGGGTCCCCACAGTCGTTACCCAGGATCGAACCTGCCCCTCCAGTTGGAAGCATAGCACTCTACCCACTAGACTACCATGCCCCTTTATTGTTATAACTTTCTTTAAATTATTGGAGCCATTACTCATCATTCACTTTTCATGATAGGGTGATTTTTATTTACTAAGGGTCACAACAAATAGTCATAATTAAAAAACTTCTGATTGCATTGTTTATTGTAATTGTAAAAACTCCTTCGGTTAAGATGGATGATTCAGGTTAGCCTGGTATTTAGGTATACTTAAATTCTATTATTTTATTTCACTAATGCAGAAAAGACCAATCACATTTCCGATTTTGAAAATGCAAAATTGTTAATGATAGACTTAAAAATGTATTTGTGATTAGAACTAGCAATATTAAATGTAATGGATTTAAACTACTTGAGCACTTAGTCGTTACAAATATGAGCGAGTCAGAAAATTATTCAAGTCATATAGTACTATCAAAATAAAACAATAAAGATACAAACCTTGCTGTTTGCATTTGCCGTAGTTGAGCCATATTGCTCAAAGCATCATCTAACAAGAAAACAGCATCATTCATGAGCAAGTTAACAAAACGCAAAAATAATGGTGGTGAAACAGATTCTTGGTTGGACTCCACTTCAGCTGCAAGCCGCCTGAAATTTAAAAAAAAGGAAAATATAATAATATTGAAGGAATGTGACAAGGAGCAAGCATACAGGCTACTACAGGTGCACAATTATTTTACAAGAATTTAAAAAAGCCTTCATGAATAACAAGGACATTTCCATTACTCTTTTTTATGCATTGACAAATTTTTATCGAGTATTTGCCATTTTACACATAGTTTATCGAATTTTCATTCCAATCCCTCTAGTTTTTTTCTCAAAGAGTTTCTGTCAGCAAGTTTTTACATACTTCAGAGAGAAGTATACATTTTAAAATTTCAGAGATCCTGTAGAAAAGTGAATCAAGATAAATGAACTTTTTTAACATAATACTATCGTTTTCTGCAATGTTATTGATTGTGAAGTGAAGTTATGTTATTGATTGTGATTGAAGTGAATTCTTTGACAACTATAGTAAAAGTTCAGAGCACTGAAATACTAAAATCCATCCTACTTAAGAGGCAGTTAGTAAATATCCATGACTTGACATTTTACGTAACTACATAATTAGAATGTTCTAATTTGATAGTAATTCATGTATTCAAAATAAGTAGTTCAAAATGTCAACAGCCATGGCTACAATGAAAAACATTCTCAGGAAACCATGAAGCATGTCATGTGCAAATGAATTTGATTAGTAAATATGCAGTTCTATTAATTTCTGCAAGAAACATGGAGTAGTGTGACTGACTATCACAGCAGAAAGAACATTGAAACACTATACACCAATTACTAAATTATCAGTTCATTCAAATTTTCATTTTCAACATGGTTCAAATGTTCAACATTCATGGCCCAAACTTTACAAATGTCCCAGAAGAGTACAAAACATATCTGGGGAACAGTAAATTTGAACAGCTATAGTTTTATAGGAATCACAAAAAAATATTATATTAATGCACCAAAATTTTCAGACATGGAAAGAAATACAAAGTTAATTTCACTTACAATCAGTTGGAGTCACTGTTAAAATAACAGGAATATTCAAAGGTTTGAAAAGTAGCAAAATTAGCTTGGCACACGGAGAAGAATTGAGGCTACATATGGACTTCTCATGGTAGAGGTAGAAGTAGAGGAAAGCAGAAAGAGACAGGAATTCACCAAAGAAGACGGTCAGGAAAACACATACAAAGAGGACAATGGCTGATAATCAGAGGGTAAGGAGAGAGAACCTTAACACCTTGTATGCTCTGAAACATCAACTAAACAATTAACACTTCATGCAAAATTGACTCATTCATGCCAAATACTATGCCATAAAAATAACATCCCTTTCATAACACCAATTTATGCTACATTTTCCTTCTCAATTTATGCTCACCACCATGAACTTATCTAGCAATACATTAACAATTTAGACTGGAATATCTATGTTTAACTGCACAGGAAGAAAATCTTGCAAAAGCAACCAAAATTAGTATTCGCTACCAACACCTACAAAAAAAACAAGTACCCATTTATACACAGCCTTTAAGTACAAAAATGTGAATCTCACATTTCAATGGAGATCCTGGAAAAGTGGTTAATTTCCATGGAAGAGCATTCCCAATATAAAGTTTACTTCAAATGGGAAAAGAAAAAGGTGGACAAGACTGGCAACGACTGCAGAGATACAATTAATGAATCTAATACACTATAAGCAGTCAAAGTATTCACACAAAAGATATCAAGAGACACCAAAAATTAATTCAACTATTAACAGATTCAGCATCTCTTGGCTGGAAATGAATAGGATGTCAATTTGGAATGAAAACTATATTTCAATATTACAACAAAAGTGTTGGTACAGTTCTTTAAATATGCATAATAATGAAATTATTAACAGGATTTGAATCATATCATTCCAAATATTTGTTCAAAAATTACCAATAAGTAATGGTATAATATAATGTAGCAGTCATAACTTTGTGGAAGTTGATCATTGTGAAACTCAAACACCAGAATCATTTCCGTACAGAATTTTATCAACTGTCAACCATGGTATCAATGTTAGTGTGTCATTATCAAGACAAGACAATATTACGTGGTCTTGACAGTGACGTACTTTGTTGAAACTTTGATTGACTCTTAATAAAATTCTGTGTGGGAAAGAACTAAGCGTTTAAGTTGTTAAGCTGTTAATACTTGCATTAATATTTAACAGAATATGGTTGCCAGTTTACTTAATAATCACCACAGTAGTCTTCAGCTCAATGTGATATGCAAGGGCAGAGCTCAACAGTTGCTAAGCCCTACAGCAATCTAAATTCACCCATTGAAGTTAGGGAGGCCAGTAACTTTCCCTGTGTCACCTGCAGTTTCTGAGAAAGTTTTGGTTTCCATAAAGTCACAGAACTTGGGTTTAACTGGGAGTGTTCATTTCATATTACTTGAACCAGAACCCAAGACCCTCAAGCTAGTAAACAAGCATTCCACCCAATAGGCTATCCCAGTAAATAGAAAAAACTAACTGATTTAATAATACCTTTAATTCAGGACTGGAGTAATCTCTAGAGGGACTCTAGACTAAACTACAAGCCGAATGGGCCCCATTTCTACAAAGATCCATAGCATTGTATTCAAAGAAAGGAACTCAATGCAGGCTGGATAAGTTCAGGAACCCAGCCTCCTCCAGCCATACATCCAGCAGAATAAATAGAAAAACACTTCAAGATGTTCACTTAACGTGCATGCAGCTATCATTTACAAATGATGGAGCAAACTGTGAAGAATTAATGCAGTAACAATAATTGGACTTACTTGAAACAATTTTTATGCTCTTCAATTTGCCATAAATAATCCATAATAAAATACATTGGTCGGCGATAGTTAAATTTCTGTTCAAAGGTAACACTCTGACCTGTCATTTCAATCCCAACGAATACATGTAAAAGGGATTCCACAACCTGTAATGGAGAACAGCAAGTGTGAAGCAGAACTAGGGTAGCACTTCAAATTAAGCATTTCACATTAATGTAAGGAATCAAAATAAACTATGGCAAAAAAACACAATTGTTTTGCCATGAAAGGAAATCTCTGATTTAAACATGAAACCACTGGTACTATAAAATCAATAAAGTGCCACTCATAATGGTTATAAGATACAAATACAATACACAAAACAACCTAAAGATTCAGCATAATATATAGGCACTTGGTTTTTCTAAAATTTTTAATTGTCAAAAAACCAAGTGGAGCCTTTGAGTTGTGGATAAACCAAGATACCTTTATCTTTTATGATTAATCATTTCCACCAAGTGACGAGAGATACCACCAAATATATCTAAAGATTCAGATTTGTTAACATCAAATTCCAATTTTCTAGAACATTCAAGATTTATTGGTACTGTATTTGATCCAGTTTTTATGCTGGAGCATATACATATAACTATGCAATCATAAAAAATTGTGTACTGAATTGAAGGGACAACTGAAGCTCATCAAGAGTGAGCAAATAATAGTGATTAATTTTTCTGCTCACACTTTTTCTTTGTTCTGGCTGATATTATATGCACTCCATGTTATAATATTATTTGTACTCCACGAAAAATAAATAGATAGTAAGGAGCAATAGTAATGGAGGATTTACCAACTTCATCATAGAATGCTTACAATAACTGTAACAGTGGTAACAGACAGAACAGATAATGATGTCATAAAATCATGCCAATTTATTTTTCCATCCTCATAGAAATACTTGTTATTAACATTATACTGAACAAAATAATCCTCACTTTGAATTTAAAATACCACAACTACTGTTGGCGCTAATATCCGTTCAAAATATCTTTGTCACAGACTTTTTGGACAAGCTCAGAACATGTCGAGTGCCTCCACTAGAAGGGGTGTAGGTACACCCACAAAGGGTAGAACTTAAAGGCAGTGTTTCCCTTTCTCTCTGAATGCACATGATGCAAGAAATATGCCTTTCACAATGATGCATGAAACATCTCTCTTGGCAAAACTGCACAAGGAGAGGAGACGTTTACTCATTGAAAGTTGGAAAGAAACTGAATTTTTTTGCCAGTTAGGCCTCGCTTATTTGCTATTGGTTCCCGAAAAGTCAATTGATTAAGACCATTCCTTTTCCCCTACCCCTTGAATAACAAAGACATTTTGAATAGATAATAATACTCGATGTGCATCTATTAGCACTGACAGTGATATTTAATGCTATGGCAAAAACTTTGTACTCAACTTGCAAACATTCAGGGATGGAATAAGGGCTCACATAAATGTCAGTAGGAGATATGAAAGCCCCTGTAATTGCCACTATCCCTGAAACATCATCATGGCACTGGCATGGCATATTCCATGGCATATTCATCATGGCACTTAAGCATTAAAAATCGTTCGACACATCAATACCACTATCCCTCAACTTACATGTGAAGAGTAGCCAAGGGAGATACAGGCTTGCACACAAGCATTAATTTGCAAAATCCTGAATTGTTATGGTTGCCATCATACCTGAAGGCGGTGAGGATGCTCAAGGAACAACCTTTCACGATTGAATCCTGGAATAGTAGATACTTCATCTGGACTCTCTTCGGCAGCCCCTCGGTGACTGGGAGGAAGCAGAGCTTCCAGGCTTTCTGCTAGACCAGCCCGCAAATGCGGATTTCGAATACGCTCAGGAGCACCCATAAACACCAAAATTACAGTCAGAAGAGGATCCAGGGCACCAGATCCACCACATTCCTCTAGAGTATGACGAGAGAAACGACGGCAGAATGACAGAAAGCCCGCAACATTTTCCACCACCTGCTCTGGCACACAGGATAATAGGGGTGGGATGGCAGCACCATCTTCAGCAGCAGGTGGCCCATTCGGCAGTGGGAAGAAAACATTGCGGCATGCACCTGGAGCATACCTGTGCAAAATGGAAACAACATCAAGATTAATTATAAAAACATCACTATGTAGGCAGGTAAGTTGAAATTGACACAAAATGATTCATTTATAACTCTAACAAGAAAGCACATTATTCGTTTGAAGGTGATTATGAAATTCATTGAAATAAGTAGTGGATGAACCCAAACAAACACATACTTTAATTTAAAAAATTCAAATTTCTTCATGCATAAAGTAGGAAAATATGTTAACTCTTAGAACAATAATTTAATGAATAAAATCTTCAACACATGTACTAGACAAAAAAATCTTAAAAGACATTTTTCAATTGTTAGGGCAAAAGATCTGTGAATCAAAATTTTAATGTCTTATATAAATGGACACCAGTATTACTGGCAAAGCTTTATTATATAATGCAATTAATGACAAGCCGGAATTAAACATAACATTACACATGCACTTCTGTCAAATTTAAGGACTGTCTATGCTCCACGCTTAAGATACTAGCATGGCAGCATCTCTAAAGAAATAGCAGAGCAGCCTAAGATAGAAATTAGCCAGTAAATTCAAATAGGAAGATACCCTGTGTCAGGAGTGCGTTTCTTGGCCTCTCCATCAATGTCGCACAGAGCAACCTGGACAAGCCACATTGATGTAGCAACATGCATTTGCGCCATCAAGCTCAGTGTCTGTGGCTGAACCATGGCTGTTCTCAAGCACAGCACCTCGGTGGTTCCAATCCGCACCCTCTCCACGATGGCTTCCTCGGCATCCCCAGGGTTGTTCCCACTGAGGCCACCCATTTCACTCTGGGCACGCACCTCGTGGTAGACCCTCCTCAACCTCCCCAGATCCTGGGATATACGCAGAAGCCTCTCGTGGGCGACACGAAAACCTAAGTCTATGGCTTTGTGTGTCATGAAAAAGCATTCGGTAAGGAATGTGTAATTCTCTGCTTGAGGTCTAGCAACACCACTCCCTGACGGGGCACTGCTGTTCCCTTCGGGAAGGGATGGGTGAGGGGGGATCAGGCACGTCTCGTCGCCGGTTATGTTAAGGTGTATGCCACGCTTCTTCCGTTCTTCGTTGACAGCAGAACTGTTTCCCGAACGGGAACTTCTCAGAGTGGCGGCATAATATGTGGGATCTATCCTCATTAACCTTGGGTGTGTGTGCTCGTGCACAAAAGGCTGGCAGAGGCGAAGGAGCACAGCGCATAGATTTAAGGCGAAACCATCTGACGCACAGGAATGTGCAGCTGGACCGGGTCCGAGGGCCCCGGGACCATGCAAAGAGTTCCATAATCGCCCTCGGGGTGCATTAGCATCCAGACATGACGCCAGCCATGTCAGAGTACGATGGCGAATCTCACCGGGGTGTCTGAGCAGGGATTCAAATATTCTCGCAGCACCTTCGCGTACAGCACCCAACGCAGTCCAGGCTACCTCCTCTTCAGCACGGATAGAACCCTGTCCGAGGGTGGTTCTTTGATCGAAGAACGCGTATGGGACATCAGGGGAATCAGGGATCGTGGAGGGAGAAAGTATAGCACCTAAAATTGTGTTCGCATAATCACGGCCACGATTTGGGTTTGCTGGAGTTGAACATGCCAGCAGCACGGGGGCCAGACGGTCATTCAATGCAAACACATGGAGCAGATCATAAACACTACGATCGAGGGCGGACAAACCCCCACGAACAATTTCTTTCTGAGCTAACCCCAGAACTGGAACGAAAGCTGCTTGAAGTTCGTCGGCTTCACCTTCTTCTTCCTTCGGGAACACTACAACAATCCCATTAACGAAAGACCTAAGTTCAGGGCTATGAGACTCAGCAAACAAACGAAGTAGTTGTGAATCTAGCCGTTGCCCTGGAAAGAGATCAGGTTGACGCAAAGCAGTAGAAGCATTCTGTAAAACTATTGTAACCATTTGAGAAAGTCTTCCAGCTCGAATATTTTGATGTGAATTTTTGGGGACATCACTAAAATCGGTGTCTAATCTTTCGCTTAGCCTGCGAAAACATTCAAAAAGGTATATCAAAACATCTCGTTGCACTGCATGCTCACCCCCTACTGGAGATGACCGACCGTTAATGGGCAACACATGATTGGCAGGCTCAGTCAACATCAGCCTTTCAAAAAGAGCAGGCTCGAGAGTTTGTATATCTATCAAGTTTTGGGGAGCAAGAGCAGATGCCAATTCCTCAAGTAATACAAGATGACAAGAAGGCAAATTGCCTTTCATTGGGGGACGTGGCTGCTTATTGAGGGTCAACTGAAATACATCCTCCACAATTTGGTTAATTTCTAATCTTTCTTTTAATTCCTTATCAACAGGCTCGCCTTCTTCTGGAGGTTTAGAATGTTCCCCCTGAATTGTGCTTTTACTAGCTGAGTCACTATCAGTCGTTTCAGGCGCGAATACTTCCGACTGATTTACAGTCGCAAACAATGCAGTAAATGGATTGTTTTTTATGTTGTCCGTCATCCTACAATCGAAGGAGATAGAAATGTAAAATTCTTTCCCAAAAGATGACAAATACGTTCGAAATTGATGTAAACATGCTATTGAATCGTCAATACTTACTTCTGTCAAACAGCTGAGCGAAGACCTCAAGAAGGTTGCAATTTTTAAGAATGCTTAAGTTAATTTGCGGTAATCTGTTTATTAATCTTGTTCCATTTTAGATTCAACAACGTAAACACAACACTGCGTAACCAGAAATGACGATACGATAATTTTCCTATGACTACAACAGTGCCATCTGTACAAATATTTGCTTGACAATAAAAAACAAACGAATCACGCAAAGTGTCAGGAGGAAAATCGAAATGTTTACCGCCAAATTAAATGTAAGGATTAATGGACGTATTGGTAATATTAGATTGAATTAAAATACTTTTTGTGTCATCAAATTATAGAATTAGTTTTATTACTGTCTTTGGCATCATTTTCATTGCGACGAAAGGAAAATAGTTCTTAATATTAAAAAATTAAAGTAAAATTCTAGAACTCAAGTTGTTTTCATCTGAAGCCTCAGAAAGTAATTCATATTTTTAATTTCAGAATCCTCAAGACGCTTATATTTCTGAAAAACACGGACATAGAATCATCCAATTTCCAGTCAGGTGTGCAAATTCATTAAAATTTAATTTCCCTATAGCCGATATAGTCATGGGAGTTGGAGGGAAGCCAACACAAAATGCCAGAGATGGAACATATTTTGATATGTTTCGGTCAAATCAATAGCTTTCAGTTACTTATGCAACCGTTGTGCATTATGCATTCAATTTTTTACAAGTAGATAGAGATGGCTTTTATATTATATATAAATATTACAAAGTCATAGAATGTAACATCCTGAAAAAAATTGTTAATTGCAGTCTCTGTAATATATATACATTAGCAATTAGTTAACCTTTATTACGTCAAACTTCAATTTATTTGCTGAAACTTCAGCCAAATGCAGTTAAATTATTACGATTTATCCATTTCATTGTTATGGTTTGTGCCTCAATCTCATCTTTTATTTTAGAATGTGATGGCCATGTAAACAATAAGTCGGACACGTTTTGATTTTTTTCATATTCTGTAAACTAGATTTGTTTATCCAGTGTAATGGAAAATTTGACCATGTATGCATGATGGATCACTGGGAAAGTTTCTCCAATGTGAATCATTGGAAGTTTATGAAGAGATCTCTTCATAAACTTCCACTGATTCACATTGGAGATTCACCTTTGAAGGTGGTAGGAGATAAGATGGGATGGGGAAGGAACAACTGACATATTATCAATGCTTCTCTTTTTTTAATCTAGAAACTAAATTAAATGATGTACGGTTGATGATTTAGGCTTAGCATTCATAGTTTTGTTTTTGTGTGTGTGTGCATTTGTTAGATTTCACCACCATCAAGTTACATATTTTCATTTAATTTTACTGAAGTGCCATAACCAGGACATGACCAGGAGACTAGTTTCAAATATGTCTGGCTTCAGTGTTTATGATTGAACCTAGAGACATAATGGAAAAGTGATGACAGTCATCCTGTAGGTACACATGAAAACTTAATAAATTATAGGGATGATTAGGGAAGCCAATACAAAATATCAGAGTCTGGATATATTATCCATAAATCATTTTCCTGTAACTTCAGGATTGACTAACACGGACAATGTCAATGGTATATTTATCTTAGCTATGAATACATTTCCACTTATTTGATTGCCCACTATGCTATGAATTACTCCCCAGTAAATTCTACTCCAACTCTTCTGAAACCTTTGTTTCATTTCTGTTAGTAGTAAATGTGCATTTGAATAACTAGATCACAAATGACCAGAGTAGTTGGTACACCAGAATTAGGTTTGTGTGAATGAAGCAAAGAGAAGGAAGCTTTCTTCGTGTGAGCTATGAATGCATCTGCCATCACTTATTCAGTAGTGTATCTAATATTCATTACCAGTTGGTTTTTAACTCCACCAACGGACTCCATTTAGCTATGAAGAGCACAATTAGTTTAACAGTACCCTCTGTGCATTTTAAACAGTTCTAACAGTAGGCTTTGATAGTGATTCAAAGAGACCAATGGGCTTTCAAGTGTGGCTCCACATGAGACATGATTTGTCTTAGCCTTCTCTTTCATTGAAGTTATAGCTTTAATGTAAGAAAGCTATGGGATCTTAAGGATCAGTGAATCCAAATTTCATGAAAATAATATGTAGACTCATGCTGCATATGTGGTTGTTAAAAAGTGTTCTAATAGGTGAAACGTCAAAGTAGGTGATGTAATTTCTTGAGTTGATATGGCCATCTTCAGCACCTTACATCTGCCTCAAAAGCAAAGAAGCTGTGTACAATGATATATTATTATTATTATTCTTTATTAATCTGTAGCACATCATTTTGTGATAGATGTCGTCATAAAATAATACATTACATAAATATATACCATATGCATCCTTTTGCATAAAATGGAAATTAATGGAAAAGTACATTTATATTTTTAAAAGTTAATATTA
>LYUA01001651.1:302064-315071 GCA_002093875.1 Calopteryx splendens
ATATCCCGTGAACAAGGATGGATAAAATCCAACAAAATTAAACTTTTGGCGACAATATGTACTACTTGGTAGGCCACAAGAAAATGTCTTGGCACCCCTGCCTGTTGTGGAGAAGTCGGAATTTTCCTCGGGTTTACGGGTAACATCCTAACTCCATTTCTCGAAAAAAATTAAGCTTCAGCGGGTAACGTTTTTTTAACTGTTTAATCTTATTTTTCATCCGATTCGTCCAAAATTTATCGAAGGACAAGATTTGCCTCTTATAGTTACGGTATAAACGGGGCTAAATTAACATTTTTCCAGTTAAAGAACTGTGGTATCAGCTGCGTCTCAATCTAAAAATAATCCATCAAGTCGGAGTCGAAGTTTCGAAAGCTTTGTTGCATCTTGGAGCTCATACTGTAGGGAAAAAAATCAGCTAACCGATGCATCTCAGGTTTCAGCTGCGGAGCTTTGGCCCTGGCAAGAGTTGTGGCAAAAAATATCGCCAATACGTAATTAAATGATAATCTTAATTCTGACATAATGAATTACTTGCGGATATGATAGCGGTATACGTGCTAAAAACTATTCACGATGACTCTCCAATGACCTTCTTTAAATCCAATGCCGGAACAATTTTTAAATAGCTATAACAAGTGATCACCGATATGAAGCTCTGTAATGAGAAAAGTTAGTAATTGCCTGTCCGTATGCCAATTACAGAGAAATGTTCTTATGAGTTTGGATTTATGTTTTGTGGAAATCGAAGAGGAATATTATCCTCTATTAACCTTTGGACTCTGCCGGCGGTAAGTCCATGTCAGATGTCACCATGACTATTTATAATTTATAGCAGTAATCAATACGAAAAAAAATAAATTATGTAGATGAAAATCAGTGTAATTAATGGCATCCTCTTCCAGAAATTCTTTAAATAGTATACCACTTTTTTCTTCGATTGCCATTTGCAGCACGTCAAACCATTTCGCCATTTTCCAATTAAGTTTATGTCGACGTGACACATACCTTAATTGTTTCATGCCATTAGAGTTTATACCTTCCACCTACAAGACTATGTGTTGATGTTTATCATATTTTGTGACGCGTGTCTTGGTGCACAAATAACTTAACGGTCAAAAAAGTTAGTACTGGTTTATTGACCCAGTCGCGATACCTACTTAATATAGTGATGCTGTAATTATCTAGAGGTCGCATGGGGCATTTAGGATGAACCTGTTTTGTTGAATGTCGTGGCTGAAAAATAATTCTTAATACGTGATTGAGGAGTTCTGTTCATTATAATACGAAATGTCAACCCTCTTTTCTGCCTGGGAGAGAATAGATCGAAAAAATTTGTATTTATTTGCTAATAACAAAGTGTTTACTAGCATTAAAAGATATCACTAATTGTTACCCGAAACTACGGGATAAAAATAAATACAATGATGGTAGTTTCCCCCAGAATCACGCATTAAAATTTTCCAATCTTGTTCCGTCCTCTTTCGTCACAGTCCAAGTTTCTGATCCATCCAGCTTGCTCTCAGTTGAATTCCTGACTAATTTATTTATTTAGTTATCTTATTGTTATTGATTATAATTAAAGATTGTATGTAATATTTTTTCAACTCTTCTTATGTTAACGTAATTTTGCTCCCATTTTCTTTGTTTTTCTTCCACAATTGTTCTACTTGCTCTAATGAATTCTCTTTTAATTAATGTTTAACTTATCCTTCCTACTTCCTGAGAATCTCATTAATTTTGTTTTCTACTGATTTATCTTCATTCTGTATATTTAGGATTCATCCTTTAACATGTTCGTCGATAGCTGGAATCTTTTAGTTCATTGACTAACTGACGCTTTGAACTCATTTAATGCGCAAGGTTGACTTAGTTGATGACTTATTTTAGGGAAAAAGTCTTTCTCCCGAGTAGATATGGCAAAGCAAAGGCATTTCGTAGTAATATCCCCTTCTGTTAACCCTTTAAACATGCATTCATCGGCGACGTTCATGGACGAAATGTCTACAATTCCTAAATTACCCATATTATTTACTATACTGCTTTCAAAACCGTCTTTATTGTTTTTTGTTACAGAATTATTATGGAGTGAAATGCATGCAACTGCCTTCGTTTTCTTCTGATTTATCTTTTCTCTCGGATCGATCCTGTAATGCGCTCACCCATGACTGCAATCGCTTGGATCACCGGCTGAGTAAAGCAACCCTATAATTAATAGGGAAAAAAATCCTTCCCTATCAAAATGCATCAGCAATTCCCCTTCCGTGATGCTGTTGACGGGCGAAAGCGCGCAATAGCGCTCCTCAGAGGAGGAGGAGGAGGATGGCGACATAGACGTTTGTTCGAGGTTTTTCTTTTTTCCCTTCCCGTACCTCCTCCCCTAATATGGGAATGGGGCCTCTTTAAGGGATTGCAAGGTGGCGTAGTAAGGGGCGATTGGGACGTGGTGTCGGGGAGGGGGAGGGGAAGGGGGAGGAGTTCGTGCCCTTCTTATGCCTCCTCCTCTTCCTTCCGACTCTCATACCTTCTCTTATCCCATCCCCCTCCACCTCGCCCCCCCCCTTTCCGTCCCCCCCCTCTTCTGCAGGGGTTGAGCTGGCAGGGAGGGCATCCTCCTCTCCCTTCAGCGGAGGCGTTCGATGTGCGCGACCCAAGAGCCAAGGCATAAAAACCGGTTCTTTTGAAAAGCATCGGCTAATTCGCTCATTTTTATCTCCTATCCCCCCCATTGCGGCATCTTTTCCTTATCGCCCGGCTCGATGAGCCGCGCTCCTGTACTTAACCGCCTCCCTGAAATTTCTCCGAGGAAGAATTAGTGTGCAGTAGTTCCTGAATCGTGCCGTAGGTCCTCAAATGGGCTCTTGCGATCGGTTGAGTCAGGACGCCAGCCTTCCTTAGAATTCCAAAATGTGTATTTTACCAAGTGCTCTTAAAGGGGAAAGATGTATGGAAATAAGGTCAACGTACCGCATGTGCTGGTGTGCTTAACCTTGTCTTTGTCGTGTCCGCGCGCCACAAAATCGGATTTGCGCGGTAGGAGAACGATTTTTAAAAAAATCTATTTCTTTGGGAGATGGATTTACATATTCAAAATGTGGAAATAGAGGAGAGATGAAATCCGTGTCCACTATTTTTCTCTTATTTTATCCGTCTCAACTACCCCGTTGGCATTATGTAGATTTAAAATAATTCTCTCCGTGACAAAAGAGTATACTCGAGGGTTCTATGCGTTTGTAAAAGTCTTGATGCGTTCTTTTCGTGGCCGGGCTCCCATCTTAGTTTCTCTTATAACCCTGCAATGTTTACTTTCTCATCGTGATAATTTTTCAGAAATTTAACGGATCTCTTTTGACCTCTATCCTATTCTTTTTATAAAAAACTTCTCCTATTCCTGCGAAACACGTGCAACGCAATCTAACGTAATATAATGTTATCAAAACGGATTTACATGAATCCGGTATGTTATTGAAGTCGCTTTAAAGTAACTCGTAGGCTGTCGAATTTGTTGTATTTGCCGTAGATTACCGTACACTACCCTACAAGATAACGCAAGTGTGTGTGACTGGATTATATTCCATACCAAACACACACTATATTCATTAGATATTAATAATAAGTTAGTAACCTGTACGGAAGTTACAAGATTCAATTAATAAAACTGACGGGGCTAGAAATAGCTTTGCATTCGCGTCGAGATGCTGTTAGCGGTCGTAATGCAACACGAGACATAAAGAGTTAAGGCTGCAAACTAGATTGCCAAACAAATTATCCCCTGGGTGAATCATAGTTATTAGATTGAATTTTACATTATAATTAAACAGATAAATGTCGGTCTTTTATACATCCCCCCTTAAACATAATTTATTATAAAGCATTCTCCACAGATTTTCCTTAATTTTTGAGACAAAGTTCTTAAAAGTCATATAATGCTTCTCAAGTCGTTTCACAATCTATCGACGATTAATGATTGATGAGGAATCGATTGTCAACCTGTCGAAATTGGAATCACATATTGATTAAACGTGATAGATGAATAATTTGACTTTGAAAATTTTTCCATACCTTAAAAATTACTCTAAAGATAGTATGCCATATGAATTATGCCAAATGAGTACACTAGTTTTACCACGTCACCTTCGATTCATTCTTGCGTTCCTATTTCAATGGCACTGAGGTGGCGCAGCAAACCTTAATAGAGGCCCTCGGCGGATTACACACACGACTTGCTCCTTAAAATTGAATCTTAAATACTTACGCGTTGAATTCCCTGCTGAAGAGCTATTGTAGTCGGAAATTTGTTATTGGAAACCCTGTGATCGAAGGTGCATCCCTGGAATAATAATACTCGGACCGTGCGTCCCCTTGGGACCCGAATCCCGCGGACCATCACTTTGGGAAGCACTGGCTCGCGAAGAAATGGACCAAGAGCGACGAAGGGACCTCATTTGGAGTTGATTGAGTGAAGCTGAACGTGAGACATTTTCGAGCTCTTATAACACAACGCCGCGAATTGACCGAGTGTGTCCTTAAATCATGGTTTTCAATATTATTTGCAGGGTTTTTTGTTTTCAGTCGTGGTCTCTCGCGTTTCCTCTCCGGTTTCCTCGAAGCTCCTCCCGCGGTCGGCTCTCATCTTCTTCCACAATTTGCATTTCGTGTGCCGTGGCTTTGGTCCCTGACCTTGGGGGAGCCCACGTTTGGAGAATGGGAGGAGAGGAAGGGTGTTTGCGAGGGGGGAAATCGGCAGTTTTATGTCGGGCCGCAGAGTAAATGGATTCAAGAGGGTGGGGTCGTCCACGTAGCAACGCCGTGATTGGCCCAAGGCCCTATTTGCCATTTTTCCCGGTGAAAATTTCACACTACTGCGGCAGGAAAGTCAGGAGTACTGAGGATACAGAAAACATCGACCGTGTTACTGTTACATGTCATAGACAATTAGCTAGGGCAAGGATGTCATTAAAGAAATGCGTTGGAATTATTTTGAAGATAGGCGGAATGAGTACGAAGTGCTATAATTTTGGAAAACTTATCTTGATGATGGGGTCAAAAAGGGCAATTTACAACGGACGGTTATTCTGCTCTGGTCTCACCATGTAAAGTTTCCGCATCACAAATTTCTCCTTGATGTTGGTGGTCTGGTGACCGAAATATCGATATTAGATATATATCTCTCCTGCTCCCCATTTGGCTTCCGGATACTTTCACAATTCTGTGGCACTTAAGGAAGCCTTGACCTCTCTCCGTTTTTCTATTCTAAGGAAATTAGATTTTAATATTAAGATACCCATGGCCAAAGACACTCGTTGATATAGAGTGAAAATACAGACTACGAAGATCCGATACTGCAAGTGGAGAGTTGTTTGCGTGGAACCATGGAGGGGGACCACGTGGGCGAATAGGGTTAGGAATGCTGGTGAAGAATAAGGTTAGAGAAAGGAGAGAAATCTTCGAGGCTGTGAGAGCATGGAAAATCTAACTGGGCAGGGTAAAATTAAGAAGAAATTCCCTAATTAAAGGTGTGAAAGAAGGGGAGATATTTATTAGGAATGAAAAGATTTCAGATATGCATCAAATAACATGAAGGAGGAAGAAAAATTAAGAGTACCCCGTGGAAGGTGCCAGGCGGAATCATTTCGATCGCGTTCTTTCCATTTCAGGTGGAGCCTTTTCGATCCTTTGAGGCGGGATTGTACAACTGGATTGAGCAATTATAGTAAGTGTAATTTTATTAAATTCGCCTGTAAATATTTGCGGGTGGAGTGCGTCCTCAAACGTATAGTCGTCGCAATGCCAGACGAACATTAGTCGTCAACACGGAATTGGGCGTCTATTACGGAATAATTTTTACTTTGAACTTTTTCAAGGAAATTCATTTGAACGGGATTCGAACCCGGATCTCCCGATTGTAGATCGGGTATGCTAAGCAAGTTACAACGCCAAGGCCCTGACGTTGGGGCCCCCAACGGTTTGTACCCAGGGCCTACCTCCGTGGTTCTTCCCATTCACTTTTCCCCCGACACGACGGTCTTCATCAGACCATCACCCTGTCTCAAACTGTGTTCTATACGCTATTCCGTCGTCAAGTTTTCATTGAACTTATTTTTGCTATTGCGCTTCTTAAACTCTTTTCATCATCAACCATCGGACGAAAAGTTCCGTCACAGACGTTCACCAAGGAATTCGGATGTAAAAGGCTGTTCTTCATATTATAATGAGAGTAGGCATGGGAGCAGGCCAATGTAGCGCTCTTCCCTTGATGCACCAAAGTACATATACGTTTTGTCCCTCCAAACCGCGAGTCGGAGGTCGAATCTCTCTCCACCCAGTTGACTTTAAGAGCGGTTATTGGATTATTCAGGGTTACGGAGCTGTACATGACCCACGTGGTCCGGATGACTCTCATCTACCGCAGCAATAACTAGTATATAGTTGTTTCACAGTCACATACGGCACCGCGATTTCTGTTTCTCGCTCATGATCTGGCAGTTCGATTCCCAAGGGCTTTGGCAAGCATCAGAATCCACTGCACCTCCAGAGAAAATGGAGAGATTTCAGTTTTGGGGAAATTATCTGCCGAGGGGATTTCTCGGAGATACGAAAAACCCGAATGAATTTTAAGCGTGTCATGGCTGCCGATACGTACCTTCTAAAGAAAGATCTTTCCCGAATGGGCAGCGTATACAAAGAGAGGTAAATAAGTAATTAAGAAGTTTTTCGGCCTATCACGACCCTTCAAAGGAACGGGTGAAAAATTACAGTAAAATTGATTATCAGATAGAGAAGAGATATTTCGACTCTACAGAGGGATCGAAAGAGGGTAGACGAGATTTAAATCGCATTGTTTGCCATAGAGAATAGCCCGAATTTCAGAAGTCGTCGTGTGCATTCGCACCACCTGGATACCCCGGATACTGTTCTGATAGTAACGCTCTCTATACTGTCCTCGAGAGATAATTCCTAATAAATCATTGAAAGTACGAAAACATTTCTCGTGCCCGTACCCCGTCATTCCGTGGATGCGAAGCCTTATCCTCAGGCAATATTCCCGCTCAGATTCGCCTATCCCGCCAGCCTTCGGCGAAGCTGAAATTTTGATTGATCTCAAACACTTATTTAAACTTAACTCTGATCTTTTGCGCCTCAGGCGTTGATTCTTTTTTTTCCAATTCCGTTACTCTTTCTTAACTGTCCATCAGACGTGGGTAAAGTAAATTTTTTTCCATCGTAAAGAGTCAATAAAATTGCTGTTCATTTATTATTTCTCCATCATCTTAATGTTGTTGAACTTATTGCTGAATATGATGGAATAATAATCAAGACTATAATAGAGAAGGCCATGGGAATTTGGAGAGTTTAATGAAGACAGAAGATGATAATATTATAACAATAATGAAAGGAAAAGGGTTGTGATGCCGAATTTTGCGTGTCATTGCTTGCGCACTTGCGTGTAATTTGATCAACTTTAAGTTTTATTTACTGTAGAACTGAAAGGAGTACAAAATAATTCATAAAATGTAATTATTAACAGATAGAGCCTTTTCCGTGAGAGCTGTAACTCTCATCTTAAGATGGCAAATACTGTTGATGGTGAAAAGAAAAGAATTTTTTTAATTTTTTACTCTGATTTGAGGGATTAGCCTCTCTGAGGACTATAGTATGATGAAATGATATCGAGTGGCAACAATCTAATTATTTTTCGTGATAGTTCACTTGGATGAATCATAGAACAGTGAGCGTGCACAAATGTCTAAGGACCCGAAACAAGAGCAGTTTGCTTCAGGAAATATACTCTTTGTTATATTTTTATTGTTTAATACTTCACTAATCTTTGAATTCCATTTAGCATCGGTGAATGGGAGATAAACACTCTATTTAATTTAACTTGTGAGTTTAATATGTTGTAGATCTGTTGTATTTATATCGAAAAAGGTGAGTAGATCCATACTCAAGAGCATCAACGTAAAAAGAGGATGAATCGTCAGAATAGTTCATCCTCCTCACGGAGGCCTATGAATTTCCCAAACTAACGCTTGAACTTGCTGCTTCCTATGTCATTTATTTTTCGCTCAAACAGCTTATGAACGCCGGAGAAACACCTTACTACATAACACCCTACTGTATCGAACTCGGATTTTTAGCACGAAACCATATCCAAATACATACCTATATCCCTCCTCCTCCAATTAAGTCAAATATAAAGAACATCAACCGCAAATAAGTGATGAATTTTGTTAAAAGAACTATTCTATTCTGATCCGTCTCTCTAACAATTAATATTTAAAATAGATTTAAAAACTTTATCCAGAGCATGGCACATTTATCTGCCGTTTACGTACTTCTAGGGTTTTACTCTTTCACTCTCCTCGTTGCCACATTCGTGACAAGGAAGCCACACACACACGGCAAGGACAAAGTAAAATCATCATTGGTCATCAAGCATTAGGATTGGTTTATGGCACCCTTGCTCTGACGCCTTCCATCGTCTGACTCTCTTAGTTTATCATCGAATTCTCTCTGTTGATCTTCCCTTTCGTTAAGATTTTCAAATAAATTATTGTGCCCCAATATGTGTCCAATCGCTTAGTTCAATGCCCCTTGTGACATCCACAGCCTCGTTTCTTCATTTGCTCCTCAAAGACCTACGTCATTAGTTACTCGTCCTATGGCTTTTATATTCTTTATTATTCGACGGAAAATGGAGAAAGGTTTCCTCAGTTGTCATCGCTCGAAATATTTACAGAGCCGAATCTATAAATGCAGAAAAGAAAATTCGGAATGTGATCGTAAATTACAGAATGAGGACTGAAAGGGCAATGCTGAGGACGTTGGGGGTTGGAAAAATATAAATGGAGGAAGGAGTAGGTTGGGAGGATAATGTGATATTAAGAGGAGGTGACAAGTTAATTTTGCTTAAAGTGGAATGGCCGCGGTGGCAACTGGAATTGCTTACAGAGGAATTTATTGAGAAGTGGGGAATTATCAACGCTAGTTATGTATATGTATGCCTACTACTTAACAAATAACAATGAAGAAGGCTAGCATTGGACTAGTTGTAGATCAAAAGGGTATAACGCGCTAATAGGTTGTAGTTAAGTCGAAAAGTTAAGTATTTGGCCCACTTCTATCCTAACGCGTTACTTAGTTTAATTTTTATTCAGCTTTCTAGCCTAGCCATTTTGTTTTTTCCTAATATTTTAAGTTAATCTATACTTTCGAGTTAATTTAAGTCTATATTATATGTATAATTATGCATATATTTTAAATTCATCAGCTGCTGAAATGTGTTCAGTATTAATAGGAGTAAATTTTTTTTGTAAAATGTGCGGGTTCCGATCCCAAGAAGAGAGATATAGTTTTAATCTAGGCGTGGTTCAACAATTGCGTTGAAATTCAAAAGTTTTGTTGGTAAAACATGGAAAATCAACTAGTTGGTCATCTATGGGGATTTTTAAAACTGATAGCGCTTCATTTGAGTTTTACAGTGATAAATTTCCCTTAGTTATTGCCGTTGTTAGCCCATTAATGTGTGTGCAACATTCTATGTCCCTTGAAAGATTGAGTGCCCAACGTGAATAGCATGTCTGTTTTTATTTTTGACATGTGGTGATTATTTCAAAATTAACCTTTGACTAAACTTTCCAGTTGTTTTTGGTGAATGTAACTTATACGAGTTATGCTTATGTGTCTATATTGAAAAAAACAAAGTTACATTTTCCACAGTTTTATTACAGGTACGTGGAACGACGCGTTTCGCTACACTGTAACATAATCATGTTTATGATGATATGCACATGATTATGCTACAGTGTAGTGAAACGCGTCGTGCCATGTACCTGCAATCAAATTGTGGAAACTACAGTTTTTTTTCATTATGGATATCCATACACTCCACGAAGTCTCGCCTGATACTATTTTGTCTATTAGTTTTATATGTATTTAACTTTGGACCTAACTCAATTAAAAATCTATTGGAATTAATTAAAGTTAGCTTAGATAGTTTTTGAAACTAACTTCCCAAAGTCTGAGTAGTACGTGTAAATATAGGGCAGGTGAGGAATAGAATGTGGCTGGTTAAGGTAATATCAGATCCAACAAGTTTTGCTTGATCTGGGAGTTAGGACACGGAAAAATAGTCACAGGGAAGATAGGTACATCTAACTATTACACTGCAAGTCACAACAAGGGCAAGTGGCAGTGGAACTGCATAGATAGTGCTTATAATCTAAATAATAATCTAATATAATAATAAACTAAAGGAGACAAATTAGGGGTTCTAGAGGGAAGCACTAGGTGGTGATGAGAAGGATGAAGATTAGCTTGTGACGAACTGTTTTTCTACAGCCCTTTATAAATAATGCAGAATGATGCACCAAATGCATGTAATTAGGTGACCAAGCATGTGTATTTCTTATTTCAATCCATTTAATTTGCTTCCGCGCTAGAAGGAAAATATTTCATCATCAGTGACCTAATTTTATATTTCAAGAAATATTGTTGTATAAATGGAAAATATTATAGTCTAGGCTATAATATCGCACAGATAAATATTTACACGGTGACATAAATCATATTTATTCTTAAACTTGAGGTAATTCTTACCTCCTTATTCAGTCAGCTATTCAAAGTGTGTTAAATATTTTTCGCCAGTGCTAAATATTTTTTTAAAAATAATGTTCGCTTTTATGGAGGAGTTTATAGTTGCTGTAGAGAATGTAAAATAAAAAAAATCGAGTTTGTAAAATAAGGGACGAAGTGGAGATGGAGAAACATGCTTCAACGTGCTAATTTTTTATGTTAGTAGTCGGGCAGACTTTCGAAATTTTATATTTTTGTTGACGGAGAGAGAGAGAGAGAGAGAGAGATCAGCTGTGTTTACAGCATCATCCAGGTCATTCTATCCTTCGCGGGTCAAAGTAAACAAGGTTAGGTTAGCCCCCGCAGAAATTTCGCGGGCGTTTCCAGGTTCGCCTGCCCACGTTTAATTCATGATCCCGTGGCCTTCTTCTCACCCAACTCAGCCAGGTGACTCCGCGATGAGGGCACGCCAAGGATACGAATTTCGAGAGCATCGCTTATCCCTAACTCCGAGGGCACTGCCAAGGGACGTTTTTCTCTGTCCACGGCGGCCAAAGCACGAGTATTATCGGGGCGGAAATTGATGACCATCCATTCCATTGAATTAAGCCCATTATGCGGTGGTCACCTTGCCCAGGGAATCCAAATACTTATGCTGTCGGGGGTAATAACGCTGCGCTGCGCCAAACATGTGTGGGAAGGCCGCGAGCACTTCCCCGCGTTGACCCCCTGAAAATTACAGCATGCGTGGCGAGTCGATTGCCCGTGACATAAAAAATTACGATAGGACTTCGTTGAGGGTTTAGCGCTCTCTTCCTTTGCAAAGCCGTAGGCTATAGGGTGTGGCGGGCTTCCCTCGTAACCCGAGCTGCTCTGGATTTGGGCTGCTGAAAGTAATTCTACCAGAAATTTTTCATGCACCCTCATTTTCCCGCGATAGGTTTCAAAGGTTTCCGCGTGATAGGATGTATTCATGCTTGAGTCTCCTCTCGCGATTATTCCGCAGCAGCAGGGGTTGTCATTGGTAATTTAGAGATCACAAAAGTAGTAGCTTTTTTTTCAATGCAGACGTCAATTTTCATTGGAATGGCCGATAAAATGTTGATGGATGATCCGTGCGTTTTCTGAAGTATAAATAAGCACATAAATTTCTCCAGTAGTCACTTTCCCTTGGGAGGCACTTACGCATATTTTATTTCCAAGGAAAATATTACAAAGTGTTTATTAATATGTGCAACTTACGATTGTTTTTCAAGCATTAAAGCTTATGGTGTTATGCTCGATTAAATATAAATCTCTTAAGATCGATTTAGGCATCATCTCCGCCTTCGAGAGCATTTGAGTTCGGAAAATATCCAAGAAAGTTAGTTAGGTTCCACCTCTTCCAGTTTCTTGGAATACAATTTCTCTCAGATGCTTAAATGGTGCCACTCAATTAAAAATATTACCAAAAAGGCCCTGCAATGTATACGTTGATAAAAAAACAGTTGAGTATATTCGCTTTCCGTGGAAGAATTGTGAAGAAGGGCGCCCCAAGGGATATGCAGCAATTAGCTATTCTTTGGGCTCTCATTGACTGAAATTGAACCATCAACTTCCTGTCATGAGTGAAATTTGACTCCGTGATTAGGACATCGTAGGCAAAGAGCGGCCATGCGGATGTGTGGATATAGCGTAGTAATTTCAGAGCTACACTGACCGAAGAAATGATAAATGCTTTTGGTGGGTTGATTCATGCCTAATAAGTCGAAGTGAAGGGCCCAGACGAAATTCAGTCCTCGCAGCGTCTGCTCCTCAGTGCTGCGCCTACAAAGGCGTCTTACCCCAGTAGGTTGGTCCTCCCAGTGATGATGTCACGTTGAAAACGCAATCGAGGAACGCAACGGAAAACTACCTCAATTATTTTTCCTGGAGAAAAATGATGGGGCCACAAATTATGTTAAACCTACCTCTGACCTGCTGAATTCTACTAGTAATCATAGTGTGTTGCTTGCCATAATACCATCATTCACCATCATCATATCACCAGCAGGCACTGTTAGTGATCGATGACTTCAACTCATTTCTTCATTGTCGTGCTTATTTGGCAGAAATGATCTCTGAAGTTAACTTATAGAGAATATATTTTTCTCATTTTCCTTGAAAACCAGCATGATAGAATCAGACGTGGTTGGAATTCCTGAAATGAGCAGTTTACATAAGGGTTATTTTCTGGTAAATTAGTTTTGTGTTCAGGCGTTGTCATATAATTTAAACATACAATACCCAGTTTTTGTCAAGTACTATTGTTAGTGATATATTTTCACAGGAATACAACGGCATTCAACCTTTATTCGTACTCAAAGATGCATAACCATCATGGATAAAATTGTCAAAAGGTGCTTTGGTCAGATTCGATAATAGACGTGAGTTTTACGAAAGCTGAAGTTAAA
>LYUA01001653.1:69530-81970 GCA_002093875.1 Calopteryx splendens
CCTTACCTAATGCGGTTCTTCTTCTAATATCCCTACCACATTGCCCACCTTCGTCCAAAAGCTTGCCTAAAAAGCTAAAATTTTCTACCTGCTCAAGCTTATGCCCTCCCACTCTAATGCTTATTTTTGGTTTCCTATGTCTCGAGAACCTCATTACCCTCGTTTTCCTCTCATTCATTCTCATGCCATACCTATCACATAGGCGCTCCAACGTGATCGATCAAGATTCCCCATTTCTCTCATCAATTTCTTCGAAAGGCGTCTCTCTCTTCACAGACTAGTTGAAGGGCTTCATTAGTCACCCTGCTAGTCGATTTTAACTGTGCATCACCACCTTCCCATTGTATCTACCCTTCACTGATTTGTTTTGTCGCAATCGTTCATACTTAAAGCCCCGATAGCACACGATAAGTAGGGTGGACTATTAAGTTTTTAGTGCCCTTTCTTTTGTCCTATTCTTCCTATTGCTTGTGATCCTTCATCCAAAGCGGCGTAATTATTCCGCATGATCCAATCACCATTCACCTTTCAGTTTCACTTGAAATGTCTTCTGCGCTTTATATCCTCAGGTTATGTATAATATTTCTTTATACCTAAAATACGGAAGTGTGCTTTTAAAATCATGGGTTGAAGAAAAACCGATCTAATATCAATATGTCTTCACTCCTTGAGCGTGAATCCCAAATATATCTTGGGGTTTTTTTATTTGTAATAATTATAATAAATTGATTTTATTGGGGCCGGTTTGAAACTATAATAGTCCCTTCTTCCACCATAACCTCTTCCATTTTACGGGTATCAATAGGCAGTTTAATGCTAATTATAATAATTAATTTTAAATCAACGTAGCTTTTGAAATGAAGTAGACATAGCACACCTCATAACATGCTTATTTATTTCAAGCAGGGCCACTTTCAAAAAGTAGGTATTTTACGCAATGGCAATTTTGAGGATGTTGAGGAATAATTTGGCATAAAAAAGGATAAAAAAACACTAAATATGGAATGGAGTAACGAAACTTGAGGTGAAACTCGTGCAAGTAAAAATAAAAAAGTCTAGTTTAATATTCAAGCGCTTTTCGTTAGCATGTAATCAAAAGGAAATTTTTGCATGACAGTGAAAGGCACAATCGCGTGTAATAATAATAAAAATAAAAAAGAAATATGATAATAAGATAATATATGCGTAATAACATATTTCATTTTTCTCAAAAGAGGGTACTATAGCGCTGGGAAATAACTTTTCAGGTATTATAATGCTGCCTGGCACTGTTCAAATTAGTTCGAAGGGAAGTTTTGGAAGTGACAGCATCGAATTCGATGGATTCAGGCTATTATTCGTAAAACCACATGATGATTAGGAAAAACCAAAGCAAATTGCAATTGCCAGCAGAAATAAAGGGAAATAACGAATATTGCAATCTAAATTTCCAGCATGAATAAAATCATGAAGCGCCTTCCTTATATATATATATATTTAATCAATAATTTGAAAATATTGCCACATTTGTGATCATGAAACCCTTTAAAATACCTGAGAGTTGTAAGGATCTTCATGACGTGAAAGAGTGGAGCTGAAGCATTACAAAAATGACTAAAATTTGAAATATATTTCTCCGATTATTTGATTCATATGACAAGATGCGAAACTATTGAAACTCTTCCAGACCGAGCTCTGCTAACCATGATACGCAATGGGTATACATTTGCGAGTCCAAACTACAGCAGGCAGCAATTATTGTTTCAGAGGTTGTCAATTTGTATAGACTTTTGCTCTGTGACAGCCTTTTTTTTCCTCCCTTTTTCCTGTGGCCTAAGCTGCCACTTCATAGAGAAAGAGCGTCTTCAGGTCTTTTATATTTATCTCTAATATTCTTTTTCAGAATACCTATATTTTTTGGTTGTCATTTCCATCGTTTAATTTATTGTAATAAGTGGACGATATATTTATAATTACCATTTTAACTGTTTTTATCCCTGTTATTTGTTCAAGTCATTATTCGTTGTATATCTTTGTATATTAAAGATCGATCTAAGACCATACCATTCTTTGATTTAAAGTTGTGCAAATGTTTTACAATTAGTCAGACCAGCCCAGGCTGGCGCAATAAGCAAATTCAAATGTAATCATATTCAATATACCAGTGATATATCTCTTTATATATTAAACTTTCTTAGAAATTTGAGAAATTTTACCCTGGGAATTAATAATCAGCCGATGCATAGCAAAAAAAGTAGGATTTTTTAATTGTCTCTGTTCAAATTACCCCGCCTCGCTCAATGATCGTCTCTCTAGTACCGGATCTCACCACTTGCTTCAATGGGCCGCTCTCCTTCTGCGACGCCATCTCTACTCTAAAATATCAACTTGATGAATGCTTGAGTTGCTCGGAGCTAGTGAGTAGAAGTTGGTGGGAAGTTTAAGTTTTCAAATTCTTTGCTAAGCTAACGAGCGACTTATATATTATACAACGGAGCAGTTTCTTTACTTTTGAAGTGTTCAGTCCTTATGCTTGCATCTTTGCTAAAGATCGATAAGCTCGAATAAAGTTGAAAAATCGACACGACTCCCAAGCGAATACGAGTTCATTATATTAGTACTCAGGACGAATTGTGTATCTAATGAGTTCATTTCACCCCGAATCGATCTTATGCTACTAACCCTACTCAAATACTTGTAATTATTAGTCAAAGGAGAATATTGACGGAAGTTATCCTCGTACATGATAGGAAAATGACTGACGCAAAAGTAATGGGGCGTAATAATGCTTACCTAATTATACCCAATAGCATGGGTGGTATTAGGGATCCCCATAGACTATAATCTCCTAATAAGTAACCATATAGTTGCCGAAGGCTTACGGAGAGCCGCGGCGCGTCGTCATCGGATGTCTGGGTTAATGTGTGGTTTTCACAATGAATGACGCAGTGGAAAAACAAATTTTCAGGATATGATAATGGAAAGAGAAAAATAAAGTATTCATGCGTGCTAAAATTTCTTTAAATGCTTATTCATTCGTTTATATACCTTCTAATTTTTGCGCAACGTGCAAAATCGGAGACATCCAACAACCAACCCCGCCGCGCATGAATTTCCACCAGAATCGGATGAAAATTGAATTTCCACAAATTTCAGGGTCACAACGCAGGAAAGGAACGAAAAGAATTTTAATACTTAATATTTGGAATTGATACTATGAATGAACTCTTCAGAAACAAGATATTGATGGAGGACGCAAGTAAATTCGGAGACGTGAACCTGCAAAGTCCTGCGTTACATGCGTAAATTTTATAATTATTTGATGAAATCACAAAAATGGAAGTTTTTTTCCTGCTACGCCATTTATTATTTTCATTATCCTAATTGCTTACTTAAACTTAATGCCTTCTGAGGGTCCCTAATACAGGTATCATTTCACGTCTGTCGATTAAAAACAACATTTCGCGAGTCGGACAACAAGTAGAGTGTTCTAAATGGGTCCATTAGAGCAAATGAAGACTTTCTGTGGCCTTGCAAAGTAGTTCCCACACTTTATTCGGTCAACGCATCTCGCCCCCTTCCCTGTGCGGAGAATCATGCATCTGCCGCCTTAGGGTCTCGATTTTTTTTCGGAGCCCCTAGCTCTTAGCTCTCTTCTAGCCCCAGCCACTTACCTGGTTCCTTATTCGTTAGAATTCGTTTTTTCCTTCCAGAGTTCAAGGTCACAACATAAAATGAGAGCTAAATACTAACAAATTAATGCGTATATCTCTCCCTTACAGATCTCTCCTTCCTCTTATCTTTCGTGGCTTTCGTCCTAAAGCCCTCTATCGCTGGGCCTGTAGGTGGGTTTCGAGATTGTGTGGACGCACGGGCAATTTCAGAAAGTAGGTAGGTACGTGGCAAGGTCCGTAGACATATATTCTACGAATACAAGACATATACTCTACGAACCTTGGGTACGTGGTAACAATGATATTTTCACAACAAAGGGTTAAGATATTTTAATTTTTGTGGTGCAAGCATTTAACATACCCTGTCATTTGACTCATTGGGAGAACTTATAAGACAAAGAGGTGTATCTTAGGACTCAGAATAGTGGTGCACGTGATTCGGCTATTGAGATCGGATACCTCAGTGTGGGGAAATACGTCTAAAACGTACTAAATTCTGTCGTGCCAAAACAACCCAAACCTGCCAGGTTTTAGCTGCTGAGTTCTTAACTTGAGACGCGCAAAAATATTTGATTAATTGAAATAATCGATCATTTGCTTTCGGATCTTGCGATTAAACCGCGATTAAATTATGAAAAGTGAATTTAATCGTTAAAACGATTGTACCGCCTCGTAAAATCGGTATTAAAGATTTTCTATCGGTCACCTCGGTTACTTCGAGTTTCGACCCCTAAAGTTTTTTTTTATCACTGATTAACAGCATGTGCAACAAAGTTAAACTAGTGTTAGTATCAATAGTAGGTATTTAATTTTTCATGCAAAAAATAATTAAGGAAATAAAGGTCTTAGCATAATTGCATAAAACCTTTGATGGACGTTACCTCGTACTAAATGACTCAATATTAGATATGTATTATCACTAAAGAGGTATGGGCTATAGTTTCCGTTTTATTCACCAAGCTTCGTTAGAAATAAACAAGAAATGCAAGAAGTACAGCCATTTAAAGAAATAAATGACCATTATGGACAATTATGTGGGCATATGCACGCATTGCAAACTTCAAGAGTCCATCCAACCTACGAATTTGGCAGAATCTTAAATGCTTCTTACGTCCATTCTTCTTCTTAGATTAATTTTTTTCTGTTCCTGGAAAATCAAACCAAAATCAATTTGAAATAGGTCGTTAATGCTTAATAGTCATGACGGCCATTCCGACGGAATTGAAGCTGTCTGGATAGCTCGCTCGATAGTTATTAATCCATCCGTGATTTGTGATGTTTATCTTGCAACTAAATGTTTAGTGTTTTATTTTCTGTGCAAAAGGCTCATTTTATTTATTATTCGTGAATCATTTGAAAAAATTAACTGTTGGAAAATATTTTTTTTTAATAATTCGATTATTTCAGTCCCGTTATTGGCCTGAATCGACTGCCTTATTCAAAGTTACTGTCAGTTTCTTTTAAAAAGGTGTCCGAAAGATACTTTAACCTCGTGGACTGTGGCGCTGTGCGAACGACGACGATTTCTTCGTGACATTGTACCTACGGCAATAGCATAAGAGCATCTTGTTCCGCTTAAATCTCTCAAAAACAATTCTCAACGTAAGACACATGAGTAGTTTAACTGGCTAAAAAGCATTCGCCCGGAAAAGCAAGGATCCGGGTTCGAGTCCCGGTTCAGGCCAATGGCTCCTTTATGTTTTATTTTAAAATTTAATTAATTTTAAATGTAACAATTTCCCGTCCTTATACTCAATTAAAGGAAATGATTGATGTCATGGAAGCCGTAAATGCTTCAAGTAGTTTCTTTTAACATTTCAAGAATTTTTTAAGTAAAAAAAACAAGAATTTTTAAAATCAGAAAAATTTCATTCGATGTATTTTTTTAAATGGCATCAGTTAAAACTATTACCAAAATTTATATAAATCCACTTTTATGTTCAACCACGCACTCCACTACGTCCACTCCGCAACTCCACTACGTCCGTCGGGCTAAAGAATAGATCAATTTGTTTCCGTTTGGAATTGCAATTCAAGTTTGGCTTACTGATGTTGAAAAGCTTCTGGATTAAAGCTCATACATTTCGTATGGTGTCCACATACATAATTTTCGCACTGCCATCTATGCAAAATAAATTTAGACAAATGCAATATTGAGAATCATTTACCGATCGTTGGCATCAGCGGCAGAAGACCTACGTAACGGTTATTCGATATGTTAAATGTTTAACTTTATCAAATGAACGCTGATACTGGTCTCTAGCGTGTCTATGCAATTTACAAGAATAGAAACTATTAATTTTTGCCGTAGGGCTAAAAACTACTCTGCCTTTCCCAAAATATGTTATAGGTATAGGATGTTATCCGATATATATGCCTGATGT
This sequence comes from Calopteryx splendens, assembly GCA_002093875.1. NCBI lineage: Eukaryota > Metazoa > Arthropoda > Insecta > Odonata > Calopterygidae > Calopteryx > Calopteryx splendens. Next base: position 75,568 of record LYUA01001653.1, read on the forward strand.
AACTTCATATGATTTGTTGAAGTTGTATAAGTTTTCTATGCCCTCTAACATTTAGCATTGGATTCGTTTTAAGATCTTTTTAAGGAAGTACACCATCACGTTAACCTCTCTATAATGGCTCTTTTTATATTGCGCAGATACCAAAACATTTTCTTACTATTTTAAAAGCTTTTCCGTAAGGTAAGATATAGTCTTATTTTGTAATTGACGCTTCAAATATTCTTTTTCACATCTTGACAAGGCTGACTAGATTTATGTCGGGGTGCTACATAGGTCGAGTATTCCCTCAGCGTCTTTGAGCCATGAGAATATTTTATAATAATATGTACCTAAACCGAACACCTAATCATCCTTAAAATCATCTTTGTCGATACGAAGATAGACTCGCACTGAGACCTAAACATATAAATTATGGTGTATAGTATGCCATGGCGGGAGACATGCGCCGAAAGGAGTAGGGCCAGTTCTCATCCCTGAGGCGTCCATTCTTCCCTTTATAAATAAGTCCGGGGAAAATTACATCTCACGGGTTTAGTGGCGTGTGTTCATCAATTCATCACGAAAATTTGAGTCCACCCAACAACAATTCGATGACCCTTTGGTCAGTAGTCGACCGCTGGAACCCCTCAGGCCCCGCTGGATAATCAACGACGCCATGCCGAACTCTCTTTGAGGCGAAATATGCGTGTATACTTCACAATTTCCCCAACCTTTTATAACTTTCTCCAGGTCGACAGTGGAGTGAAAGGATAGTTCCCGTGAAGAATATCCGGAATCTAACTCCCATGAGGATGATCTCATGCTCTAAACGATCTCTAAACCTGATTTTGATATTCTGATAAGGAGATAAATTGCGTCTCCGACTTAGGCGGGTACATGATTACAAACTACGGGTACAAAACTACATGATTTTGAGCCAGGTTTCATTACGTTCTTTCGCTAAGAAAATAGAGCAAATTATTGGTTTTATGCTCTCACTACTGACTTTCTTGGATTGTCATTTGTGCAGATCACATATTGGTGGGTGTTTTCCAGCGTTATTGGGTGGAAAAAGTTCATAATGAGCCAAACAAACTTGGTATTTCCACATTAAATTCTTTATCCCACGACCAAGGTTTCGATTTAGAAAATCATCTTGAAGTGAGAGGCACGGAAGACATTTTGTCTCACATACGAGAGATGTTCAATAATGAGTGATCATGCATTTTTAATCGCATGATTTACTATAGGCACAAAAATTTAATTTTATGTCATATTGTTAGTTTAATTTGCATTGTTAATGTGGTACAGGTTTCATTCACTTGACTCCAGTATTGCGTCAGCGGCAGGCGTTGCTACTAGAAACATGTTCAGTTCGCCTACGAATAATATTCGCTTTCCACGAAGGTGTTTCTTCACATTGGAGAACACGAAAAATTCACCATGGGACTCGGTCTAGAGCCTAGAGTCTAGGGTCTAGACCTAGAAAACTAGAAGCCACTGATGAAAATCGCTTAAGCATGATAGCTACATGCTGGGCATCGCTTCCTTCCAAGTTTTCTTCGATAAAGAAAGTTGCTTTCGCTTTACTATCAGCTTTTGGGTCCAGCTACTCATGTGAGCAGGTATTTTCCCAAATGAAATTCATTCTCACTTCATCGCGAAACAGGTTAACTGAAGAAAATTCAGAATCATGTGTTCTTTTAAAAACAACGAATTACCACCCAAATATCTTAAACCTTACAGGGATAATGAAACAGCATCAAGGAAGCCATTAAAATGATTAAAGGTTCTTAATTAAATAGGAGTTCATTTTATTCACATGGTGTTTACTTTTCTGCTAACATTTTATGATTTCTTTCAAGTTGTAAATATAGATTTGATGATACTAAATTTGAAATTTTATACTTAAGGTATATTGGATTATCTCATCTGTATGTTTTTATTTTCTGTATTCTAAGATAATGCGTGATCTAAAATAGAAGTAATGTGGCCAAAGAGCAAACATTTTTGGGAAAAAAATTTTAAAATGACCCACTTGAAAAAAACGTTGCCGACCACTGCCCTTGACTATATAGCCCTCCTGAAACATCAAATTCAACTCCGAACAAACCTACGCCCTAACGTCCTGCTGTTCGGTTATGAGCAGTCTTGGAACCCACCTCATCTCACAAACACGCCTCACGGAAATGTTTCTGTTACCCACCGTGTGGGTGGCATCCAATGAAATTTTCAATATTTCTGAGAGTGCCCTTTAACGCTATTCGCCGATCTCTTCTCAGAGTGGAAGCAGCAGCGGTGCTGATGTTTGCTTCCGTAAGGGCTGTGAATGGAGCTCCGGGTCCACCTTCACATGAAATTTATTGTCTCCCCTCTCAATAAGCATTTTAAAACCATCTTCTAGCTGTGCTTTAGGGAAGAATAGACCCTCCATAAGACTCCTCTATCATTACATAGCCCTTGGCGGAGTTTCCACCGTTAGATATCCTTTGCATTTCAATAGATAAATATTTACTGAAATCGGTAATATAGATACGTAACAAAATTATAATATAGATAGGTTTATAGAACGCAGACAAAAGATAGAGACCGAGGGAAACTCGGCTTTGTGTTCATGTTTTGCATGCAAATGTGTTCAAATATATTCGTCCTCCTCCGCCAGATTCTCGAACCATGTGGACAATCATTGAAGAGACCCGTGCTCTCTCGCTACTTATGCAGTGAGTTTATAAGTTTAGTCAAAGTCGCTTGAAATTTACCTCCAATATTCTTTCACCCAAGGAAACGGCAGATTTCCCACGGAAAATTCGTCTGTCAATTTCGATATGGTCGATATTATGAATTGAACCAAAGGTCTCGTGTAGGTAAAATATGCCATCAAATTTGATATGATTCGGCAGCAAATAAAATCATATTGATGAGGAAAGTGCTTATTTTCGAGGAAGTATTTTCTGCTGTCCTCTTCCAGTATTAAGGAAATAGATAGGCCCTCAAATTGAGGCTAGGTCTCCAGAGCAGGTTACGACGTCATGAGGGGCTCGTCCTTCGAATCGCGAAATGCCGGATGAAAATTCCACTTTGTAGTAGTTCTTAGGTGACCGACAGCTGAGGTCATTAGAGAAATTAGGAATAGGTGTGTACTATGGGAAGGTAGGATTTCCAGTGAATGGAAGAAGGGTAGGGAGATACCCGGGGTCGTCATTTGCCTGCGAAACTTACTCCCTTGTACTTACTCCCACGTTACCCTATACTTTCATGCTTCATTCACCTCTGTCACATGAATGCATCCTAACAATTTCTAGCAAAAGGTATCAAGGAGTCACACAGTCATAGGTAGAATAGTGATATTAAAGTAAATATTAACTATTCGTAGGCATGGAATCGGAAAGTGACCCTCCTAGCAAAGCGGACCACAGTTTAACGTCCCAGCAGACAGACGGAGTAGAACGATGGAATAGAACGGCTAAGTTTTATTCTAATAAAAAACTTGTCATCACCAGGATTCAAACTCAGGGTTTTTGGGTGGTAATCCAGTAGGTACACCAGCCAACCAGTGCAGTAAACAACTGGGGATCGGCTTGGTAAGGTAGCTTCCTACTTAGAGGGCCCGGATTTGAATCCCTGTGGTAGCAGGGTTTTTTTAAAGTGATAAACCGATCCCCCACTAGGGTGCTATATGGAGAGCACTTCCTGAAACGTCAGTCGGATGCGGCGTTAAACTGTGGTCAGCTCTTCTAGCAGGGTCAACTTCCGAATCCATTTCTGGCGAACGGTTAATGTTTATTTCGATATCATTATTCTCCTATGACAACATAAAGGTGATATCAGGCGAATTAACCTTATGGAATTCTCGACGTGTTTGGGGATAGACTACTTGGTAATTTGGTTGGACTTGGTTCCATGCTGCCTCGACCGGTTCCAATCCGATGATGACGCCATGATGTCTCATGAAGTTTTGACAATTTTATTTTCATCGCATATGACCAGCTGGATGCGTCGTAAAGGGGAAAGGAGGGCGGGGTTGGAGGGGGTGTGAGGGGAATTAGAAGCATTCGTCAACAAAAAAAAGATAGAAGCAAGGTCCAAGTTCGCGGAGGATGAGAGCAAGAGGAGGAGATTTAACAATTCATTGTTAGTTTAAAATATTTACTTTAGAATTATTTATTATGTGGAATTTAAGCCTAAAATGTCATATGTTTGTGAAAAAGGTGCTACATTAGACTTTTGGGAGATTTCAAAATTTTAAACCGTTGAAAATGTTTGGTTCGAATTTGCTGAATTACTTTTTCTGAATGACTCCTTCGCCCCTCTTAACCGTCTTAGGGTCTTGGCGTAACTCGATAGCGTGTGTGTCAACGATGTTGTCATGTCGTTAGATTATCGGAGGAGTTAATTACCGACAATCCGCTTTCTGTACGCAACCATTGGCGACTTTTGTCGATAGCACTTCGAGGGATTGCGATAACCAACCGGTTCCTGAAGAACACCCCGATGGCATTAACGGCGTCCGCCATGTTATTCACTTGTAATATTGAATACATTAATTCGTTTCTGGATGCGCACGAGGATTTTCCAATAATTCTTCAAGGTAGGTAAGCGTGCCATTCCTGACTATAATCATGTAATGCCGCGCCATATCTTCGGACACTGAGATAGATTGGGATGAATGTGGGCACTTTTATTACGATCGGTCATGTGACATTGGTAGTGCTAAATATACGTGGCATATATACTTTAAGATTGCCGACGGCCGGAATATTCCATTTGGCCGACATATTCCATTTCCAAGTTTAAGCATTTACGAAAATGAAATGCTTAAGCCTCAAATATACGGAGATAAGTTTTCCTTTTTTAAATACTTTTTATCACATACTATATAGAGAAGGGAAACTGACTGCTTTTCGGGAATACTTATGCTTTTTCTCCCTATAAAATATACCAGTGAGGGACAAATTTTTCTGTATTAGTTTTTAATGGAATCTGATAACACACTCGTAATTTATCCATTATGATAGCGTTTTCAATACGAATTCCAATGAAAATGGAGTAAGTAATATATATTTCTGTTCAAAAAGAATTCCTGCAAAACGCAGATGAAAATATTTACTAACACGAATACAGTTAATAATAGAAAATACATCTATACTCAGTAATTCTGACTAATTTCTATTAATAAATGTTGAGGAAATCCTTTTCCTGCGTGTTTCCACTTAGTGCTGAAATCGCGTAAACCATTAAACTTTCATCTTTAAAGAAATGCTACGCATGCACACTTCCCAGTCCTTTCTGAAAAATTAATTTTGTATTCCGAATATGACCATATCTTATGAGGTGGATTCAATCACAGAGGAAACTTAACGTGCCTTAAATCATGTGATAAAAAATATGGTAAATATATCTCTGTTTGGTATATATCTTGTATGGTAAAAAAACTTAAATTTATCGAATAACATGAACAGTGATGTATACATTGACAGTAACTCACTGTCAACTCGGAACAAAAAGCTGGAATAAATATATGTGAGCATGTGAGAAAAATGGAAGGGAGTAATCAATATATTTGATCGATCGATTACGAACCGATTAGTGGTTAACTCAGAGTAACGATTGCGAAAATATAACGATTAATTTTGGAGGATAATACAAGTAAAAAATTACTCATTGAAAATAAATGACTGCTACAAGTAAAAGTAAACGAAATTCAATGTAATTACAAGCAATCGATTGCTTCCCATCACCGCTGAAGATGACATGAAGTAACTAAACTTGCGTCGTGATAGTGCACTTTTATTAAGTGGAACGTGCAAAGTATTTCTCATTATCCGGCAGTAGTTTCGCTGGCAATAATTCTGAAATCCTGCGCACCCCCCTTTTATTAATTTGTCCACTCTACTCTCCTTTGAAAACCTTCTCCAGGAAGTCCAGGAAACGCGCGAATGCACCTTGACCATGTCCGGTCCTGACTGTTTCAGTAGCGATGTCTTTTATGCCCTAACCGTCTACGCAGCGTAGCGATTCCTCCCGCGTCGTCGTCCGTCCGTCCTCGTCGACCTCCTGCATAACGATTCAAAATTCGTGCATCGCAAGGGCTCCTCCGGTCGGATGGAAATCTCGACCGAAGGCTGAGCGTATGCAGGAATTCCGACCGATCCCCTCCTCCCACCGCGTATGCTTAAAGAGACTCCCAGGCATTACATTTACATTCTGCCCTTTTACTCATCTGAAATAACGTGGCACGGGTTTTTTTTTTCGTCCGCAATCCGTTCCACTCGCGTTCGCCCGCCCGCCATAACCTTGGCTCCCGAGAGATCTCCATAACACGAGTGGCACGCACAACCTTATAAACCGGATCCTCTGCCATCCTGCTTAATTGCCGCAGCATCCTCCGTGGAGTCTCTACCGGATTTGACCTCCCCCTGGCAGG
>LYUA01001655.1:113617-125211 GCA_002093875.1 Calopteryx splendens
TACCCCCATTGTAAATTTATGTGATTGTTCTATTTTTGTTTGAGAGTTTTTACTTGCAACTGGAAAGTCGTTCGTTTGTGGAGTACCCTCAAATTTCTAAACTTAAAAACATTAGTAATAGCTATGTCACCGTTGTGAAAGGAAATTGGCTTTATGTTGCGACGAGAGAAGGTTCCTTGGACGATTTTATCAACTTTTTCTTCAAGAAAAGAGCTCAGGCAATATCTGGGAAATAGAACCTCCACATGGTGTCTGTATGGTTGCCCGCATGGCCGAAAAGATAGGCGGAGAGAATTGAAACAATCTGTCAAAACTTGTTCCAATTATGCTATTCAAGTGCAGTTGTATGATGTAGCCTCGATGGGTGATAGCCGAGATATGGAATTTGACCCCATTTCGAATCGCGAAAAATACCCTTTGGAGGAAACCTTGCGCCGGCCCTGCCATTACTGCGCACCTCGCTTTCCGCCGTATCCTTTTGTTTCCGTCACCGTGGCCTCGCGATTCCGCGACCGAATGCCCCGTGAAATAAGGTTGCCCCCCCTGATTGATTAACATTGTCGCAAAGGGGCATTGCCGTTTCGTCGTACCTCTGGGGTCTTTCCCATTTTCCCCGGTCGTGAATGCCGTCGTGATACGGTGTGTAATGATGCCATTTTAAGCCTTCCGCACAGAAACTCACCAACAGTTTTTCTGCCCGTACGAAGGCATTAGTTCTTGCCTTAGAGAGAATAAATGTGATGATGCTAACCATACTCCATGCCTCTATGTTTCTTTAATCAAACCTCTAGAGTTTGATGCCCCCCTTATGCAGTTACTTCTGCAGAATGACTTGTGACCAGGGATTCAAATTAGATTCCATTCGACAGAATAGACTAGATAAGAAATGGGTTATTTTTTATTGGTTTGATATCGATTTGAGAGAATTGGTGGGTGACGAGGCGACCGGTGACTGTAGGTATTTTTGCCACTTCGCGATTTCGGAGGCAACAGGAATATTAAGGGAGGCGAGGAACACTGAAAGAAGGGAAACATTTGTAAATCTTTGAGGAAAGCGCCCAAGAGTTTTCTTTTTTAAAGTCCCATCCTACGAGCGCTGTGCTGTACTTGAACTACTCTCAATACTACACTCATTTATAAATCGATGCAACGCTAAAAAAAATTCACCAACATTGGGATTTGGAACGCTTGGGTTCGACTAGGGAAACCTGTACCCTACGCATCAAATGGACATGGCCCACTTTTGGAAGAACTTTATTTAGCTTCCAATCTCTGAAAGAGAACGAGTGGAGGCGAGTCGGGCTTTGCGCAAGTACGGAATATTCAGGGATAGATAGGGCAGAGGTATGTGGATAAAGTGGCTGTGGCATGTGGAACTAGGGGTGACCGGAAGGTCAGAAAAAAGAGATTGCAAAGGGTAGTAATTTTTAAAAGCGACCAGCAAGAAACCGCGTCTCATGTGTCCCCTTTCTTTTGCGCATTTGCTATTCGTGTCCCATCCCAAGAGCCAATATAAATTGAGTAGGGACCCGAGACCTCAATCATTCACGGCCAGGGTTGCGTGAGGAAGATCCTTCTCCATTTTATCCTTTTCCGGGATAACTATTTTTCTTGCTTGCTCGACTTTCTTGGAACGTTTAGGTTTTCTTTTCCACGGAATTTCTAGAAATTGTAACGTAGGTCTTTCAACTCTTTTATTGTATTATTTTGCGTTTTAAACCTTTTTAGTGATGTTATTTATTATCAAAAGCATCATTTTTAATGTTTTCTCATCTTGGTTATTTCGTATTTAAACCGTCCATTTGGTAATGTACATTGATATGTATGTATGTATATGTATCGATGTATCGATGGTCTAATTTGAAACTTTTATAGAATTTCCATGCCTTTCAAAATGATGTGCTTATGTTTGCATCTACGTTTCTCATTTCTGTCCCTTTTACTTATTCAAATATAAAAGGGATATAGCTGTGCAACATAATAAGTCTAAATTTTTCATTTCTCTTGTACACATGATGCGCGGAAATTAATCGGTACCCACTGCTTTGAAATTTCTAATACTTATTGCCAAATTCGATATTTTTTCGACAGGAAAGTCTAACAATCAGAAAAGAATATTGTCTTGTAATTGTCTTTTGAGATGTATTTATTTACATCCATGATATGTGACGCGAGAATAATTTAAAAACAGGATCATTGATCAATAGATTCATTCTTTCCTAAGTGTTCCATTGAAATTGTGATGCACACTTGTCCTCCCCTTCTTTCTCACTGTCGGTAGGCTTATATCCGCATTCATCTTCGAATCATCGGATTTACTATCTTTTATTAATCTTTTTTTGATTCTTGTTCCACTGGGTAAAATCCTTATCCATGCATATTTGTTTTGGCAAAAAATAAACTGGAAAGATTACGTTTCGGGACTGAAGAGTCAGTGCCGACCTTATTTTTCAGCAATAAATTCATGGGTTAAAAAAATTCCTCAAAATAGGAAACTGACTGGTTCCACATGGTGCAAATTTTTTCAGCTTTAACATATAATTTTAAACCACACACATTGTGAATTAAAAGAAATTTTTTTCTTAAATTCCTCACTCCTGGGATTTAAACCATAGGAGTAAGTATATGTAGGTTTGAAGAACCCGAGAGAATGCAGAGATCATCTAAGTACATGTTGGTTAGTTAGCTTTAACATGCTTCATTGTTCAGAAAAAAACAGTTATTTCGCACATTTACAGCCATTACATCAAAGAGAATTCCTGTGAAGTAACTGCTACGGTTAATTTTACTTGATGTTGGATAGCAGTAACTGCTCCCGACCGTGATATATATAGCGTTGTACCCTCACATCCATCCCACCTTACCTACCTTTCCGCCCATCCTTCACACGGTCCATTCCCTGCTGCCCCACCCTTTCCCATTTGTCCTTGCTGAGCACGTCATTACCTTGCATCCGTCCCCATTATCCATCCCTCCCAATTCCCCTACGCCGTCGTTTTCCCTGTGACATATTTCTTCTCATCATGACCCCCACTCAGTTCCCTGTTCGAAACGCAGCGTATGGACATGGGTGAGATGGTCTACCTATGTGTGCTTATGCCTACTTTGCTCACGTACAAAATATATTTTCAATTAATGTAAAAATCAAAGTTCACCCTCGTTAAACAAAAAAATGGCTTCGACGAATTTAAAAAAGGTTATTTTTGAAAAATAATGTCGTTAATACTGTTGTTATCTTTTTGAGCATTATAATTTCGCCCACATTAGGCTTTGCCTCACGCTGTCAGTTGAGCGAGACATCAGATGGGGTGTCACATTGAAATGTCCCGTTCAATTCACTGCACCCGTGGTATTCCGTGCTTCACAAAATCAGTTTACCAAGCCACCGCTCCATGGTGGCCCATAATGATAAGGCGTTAGGGGCTTAACTGGATTTCGTTGCGCCCCGGCGTGCTATATTTTTAAACACAATCCTCTTATGTTGTTTTAAGTTTTAAACGCATTTTTCGATATCATAAACTTCAATTTTAAATATCTATGCACCTACCCATCTCGGATGCACAAATAGACCGCAGTATAATTTTATGATCAAGTGAAGAGTTCGGTCTATTACGGGGTTGAGAAATCGAGCACTGACCTTTCGAGAGCTGACATCGCCGTCTTCAGGGTATAGTCCTGAGGTAGAGAAGTTTCCTGATATATACTCCTGAGAGGAGTCTGATTCTCTTCTGGTCTTTTCATAAGAGCCTATTACTTAAATCCTGCTGACTAGCGGTAATAAAGTATTGCTTGAAGAAATATAACCCTCGTTCGCGGTTTTAGTTTTCTTTCTTCAATCTCATTTTATGGTCTACTTCACGATCCGTTCCTATTATTGCCATTTGCTTCTGAACTAATTCCTTCTCTTCAAAGTGAATTTTTTGTCCTTACGTGATACAGTGGTTGGCCAATGCTGATTTTTCTGGCTGTAGGTGTCTGATGAAGAAACAAGAGGTCATTCAAGGCATCAAGGCTTTTCCATGAGCAATGTCTGGAAAAAGGTACTCAACATAATAAGAGAGAAGGTCAAGAGAAATAAACTACTAATCTGCACAGCCAGCACCATACTACCATAATAATATATCTAAGGGAAAACTTTCACTCAGGTCCTCGAGAAATAAATTTCCCCGTTTACTATCTCAGTAGGGAGTGGGGGATCCAGATAACTTAATATTCGAAATATTCAGCTAAAACCGAAAAATCCCGTTTTACCCGTTCCTCGCCTTTCTACTACATAAAACTAGCAGACTGCTACAAACTGCGAGTATAAGCTATTCAGCAAACTTGCTTTTTGCGAGGTCAGTAAAAATAAAATATGTGTGTGGTCCAGAGATTAGGGTACATGCTATAAGACTGTTCAATTGAAGTGTCAAGCATACAAAAATTCACATTGCAGAATAAAATCCATCAAACATTATGAAAAAATATATTACAAACAAGGGAATATAAGGAGTTGAAATATTAGAAAATCCGTTCAGACGAATGTACAGTTTATTAAGCAGGAATTGCTTGGTTTCATACCTGAAGAAGGATATGTCCCTAATACCCTTCAGTTTTCAGAGAGAAGACCTTTTAAAAGTACAGTTTCTTCTCTTCCAAGAGAGATCTGAAGCAGACGGATAGAAGCGATCGGCATTGGAGTTTTAATAATTAAATTTATGCCAAATGTGGCCTGATATTTCGGCTAATTCATCCATAAATTGAAACACAGAGATATTTTTTACAGATCTTGGCAATTCGTTCATTGAAATTTTCTTTTTTGGTGACATTAACTGTTTCCAAGAAACATTTAAGGTCGTTTATCATCTCGAGTATTCCAGAAATGGTTTGCGTGGAGAATTTATTGCAAAAGTATTTCCAAATCAAGATATATGTATTATATATCCGCTTAAGGTATACATTTAATTGAAAAAGGTAATTTTTTAAGCAAAATATTTTCAATACTTCATTGTTAAGGTAGTCTATAATATGGCAATCCTCAGCCGTATTTGTTTTAAGTTTTGAGATGCTTAAGTAATAAACCTACCCAAAAACTCACTTCGTGTGCTTTGGATACGCAACGATTTGTTTCAGCTAGTTTCCTCAGTTATTTATCGCTATTAATTATCCCTGGAAGAGCAATTAAAATGTCTCAAAATAAAGAAGTCAATACTCGCATTAAGGGCGCCTAAAAATAAGATAGATCCGTGCAGAGCCATTAAAATAACCGGCCTCCTGAATTCCGGTTTTTGTAAAACTGAATCCAGCATTTTTTCCAATTTAAGTATTTTTAGTTTTTTCTTGATTTATTCATAGCCTATATATTTCGCATTAACGGTAAAAACAGACCAAACGATGGCATGTGAAAAATATTTGGTGTGACCTGGATTACAGAGGACGAAGTGAAAAGAATATGGGAGTTTCTAAATAAGATGGATTCGAACAGGCTTAAAAATCCCGAGGTGTAGTCAATTACGTGCGCCTGTGATTGAGGTATTGATTTCATATCTTAAGATGTTTTTTATCGACGAACCAAAAGTTGAGACTACATGCAGGAGTACCTACGTAGCGAGGGATGGCGCTCAGAGATGTGAATACATTTATGTAACGATAGTTTTCATGATCTAGTTAAAAATAATGAGGAAGAATCCACTTTATGATGTACCCGACCTCAAAAACATTATTTTACCTAAGGTAAATGACTTAGTTTTCAACAATTATTCGATATATTTCATCCGTAGCCGTTAAGAAATGTTCAAATATGAATTTGGTTTTGAGGTTCCTCGATATCCCGGTGACGGTCATAAGCGATAAACTATTGATTCGCCAGTCTCGCCTTTCATATGGACGATTATTACGGCTATATCTTCCATCATTATCGACTGCCGTGCGTGTTGTATAACCGTTTGCTCTACTCTTTCGACTATAAAAACATTCCATGTGTCTTGGGAAGGATATTTAGTGTGAAAAATACGTTTCTTAATAATAGTTCAAGACTTGAGGAAGGTACGGTGTTGTTTTATGTTTTACGTTTGTCTTGTAAAAAAATATTTCTGCCCGCCATATAATGAGGCAAGTTGGAAAAATTGGAAGAAATAAATTGGAGAGAGGGGTGGGAGTAAAGATTAAGAGAAAAAGATTAAAGGATGTATCATGGGAGTTAATGGTAGTTGGATATGAGTTTCAGATTCTACGACAGCTGAGGCCAGGGCCATTACTCATTAACTAAAGATCGTCGTGACTAGACATTCTATATCCCCGGTGGGATTCGCAATCACGGGTTACGAGCGGGATGGTTCAGCGATACACTACTAACCAAGCGAGATGGGTGGCATTGGGGAATAATTTTGCTGATTAGGAAGAGAGTTGGCTGGAAATGAAAGAAGATGGGTGTTACCTTGGCAGAGTTACAAAGCGAAGAAGAGGAATTACAATGCAAGAAGGAAAAAACATTAACGGCAAATACCACAATTCCCGAATATGTAGACATAAATGGAAATGCCTCCTTGGCCGTTAGACATAATATGGCAATATCGTGGCATAGAATTTAAGATGTGACAAAAATTTGATTGCACGAAGGGGTTTAACGAAAGAAAAAGGTAGTGAAGTCCTTTTTTATGGAACCGGTTAGCCAAAGATCCTTTTTATGAAACGAATTATTTTATTAAACGAATCCAATAAACCAATGGAGGAGGGGAAAAATCTTGCCTTTTTATTTTATGTTACACATTAATGGTTAAAATAACTGGGCACTGTAATACAAGGAATTTAGGAAAGAATGCAGACCATTGCATATACGTACCAGCGTTGAATTACGGTAAATATAATGGAAGACATCGGAAAAAAGAGTGTAGAAGAAATGCCATGATACTGGGGAGAAAAGGATGGGTTGGTGGATTATTACAAAATAATCCCGGTGTTATTGACCTATTGTGATACTGCTAGCCATTGAAACTGGATGGTTCTTTCAGATTTACCTTCAGTCAATTATATTTTACGGAAATAAGGCAATGCTTTTGCCTACTGATTAATTTAAGCTGCTTAATGAAATACGCCAGAACCTAAACTGCAAGACGAGTTTTCAGTGCAAAGCGATTCTAATTTTACCGTTGAAACGGTTTGAAGTGATTAATTAGCAAGTAGAGTAGAAAACTTCGTTACTATTTAATGATGTGTATGCTGGTTCAATTACTAAGAGATCAATAAAAAATGGAATTTTAAAAGTGAGGTAGTATTTAAAAGTTAAAAATTAGCGAAAAGGGTAGTTTTTTAATTATTTTGTGCTATGTTGTTGCGGAGTTATATGAGGACTAAATGCTGTGTTGACCACTTTCATGCGTGTTAAAGGATCAGATACAGATATTCCAATGGAGAGATTGTTGAAATTAAACTAAATAACATTATGCAGCATACAAATAAATTCTTCCGTTAATAAAAGCCTATGATGCACCTTCCTTCTCCCATCGCACTCCTGGCATATTTCTTGCATTCGACGTAAAATATAGTGAGATATAGTCATTAGCTCAGTATTTTAGTTTTCCAGAAAAAAAATGCCTTGAGCATACGCATTTTAAATCGCTCAGAACTTGAAGTAAAACTTTAAGTCATACTTTCAAAATTAGAGAAAATTCGACTCGAAAAATTTCTGTTTCGTTCATGTTTGTTTGCCAATTTCACCATGTGACAACTTCTCCGGCATTCCGAGCGGCATATTTAGGTTCGAAGGAGAGAAATGTTTTTGTAATTTTCTTTTTGCAGCCTTTATACTCCATATGGAGTTTCTATTAAAAAAGGAAATAAAAATTTTTCAACTGTTTTAAATTTAAACTGTATGATTATATTTTGTAGTCTGTGCTTTTCTGTTTAAGCTACGGAAAAATCAATGAATCCAGTATAAAATTTGTAGCTAGTCCAGCATTAGTCAAATTCAAAGCCACCCAGAGATATATGAAGAAAATTTTAATCAATCCTAGGTTGAGCCTGATGAGAGACAATATAGATTTCAAAACTAATTGAAAATGAATTACTTATATGAATAGGTATACCCAATGTAACCCTTTCACTTTTAATCAGATAAGTTTTTCTGGCAGAGATAATTTCATTTCCAGTTTCAAATTCTTTCCACTTTTCATTGCATTTCTTTAGCAGTACATTTTTTCCGTAGTATTCAAATTTTTGTTGGAACCGCATATTTTGGTATATCTGTGCATTCGTGAGACTTATTTCTGCAAGGAATTAGTTTCTTCTTTGCTAAATCTTCTTTGCTGGCTTCCTTTTCCTCTAATATTTTTTCCGTCTCTCCCCAATCTCTTTTTTTCTCCCCTGACTCGTGTTTATTTCTTACTCTACCTCACCCATTTAAAGCTAATCTCTGGTTGACCGAATTTTAATTCAAGTTGAAATCTCAAACCAACATATATGGTCTCGTGCGCACGTTAATGGATAACGGAATGTTTAGCCACGAAACTCTTCGAAATGCCATTAGATACTCTATAATGAATTGGAGAACATAAATTGGGTCTGTGGGATAAACTTCCTCTATGCTACCAAGCACCCGAGTTCTTGCCTCTCTGAGAGGCATGGTCATTAAGTGTTTTTATTTCCTTTTTATAATTTTTTCTTTCCAAGTCTTACTGATCGAATAGGTGGATCTCGTTTTTCATGCCGTTCTGATGGGATTGGATAACTCTACTCTGTTTTCTACAATAGGTCAAAAACTCTATTTCATGTTATACTCCTACTTATAACTTCTAACATTTTCATTTTTTATTATTCTTTTGACACTTTTGAAGTAGTAAAATATTTTTAGCAAAGTATATTTATCAGATCAATAATCTGATCGGGGTCTTATTGTGGGAATTTCATCATTTAGAGCTCTACCCTCCTCGTTAATTCTCCCCTGAGTAAAATGATGATCTTAACATTGGGTCATCCAAATAAATACTTCTTCATTTTCACCTCTAATTGTCTTTAGTTATTAGCTATAGTTAAGTTAACTTAAATATTATCTCAATCCATTATTGGTTTTATTTTAACATATATCCCTTAACATTCTACTTTCCTATTACATGCTATTGAATACCTATTTATGATAATCCGTTAGATAGGATAATTTTATAGACTCCTTTCAAATTTGTATTATCTCATTAATTTTGTTAACTCCTCCAATAGATACATGTATGCACCTTTATTGAACCTGCTTTCTTTTAGATGCCAATCTTCACATTTTCTCTAAATTATTATGCTATTTTCACTGTCCTTATTTTATGAACTTTCCATATGCATGATTTCAAACTGTAGAAAATCCAGCATTAAGAAAATGCTATTTTTTTCTAGTAAAAATGTAACATGCCCTGATATATTTAGAGTTCGCAGCAAGACTATTCGCTAAATTCAAATTTAGTTTTACGAAATTTTATTTCTTTAAATATTTCTCTTCATAACTTTCGGAATCAAGTGTTACATTGATTGATCCCTTTCTGTTTTCGTTTTGTACAGTTGCAATGCTCTGATCAGTTAAATAATATTTTTTGAAAGGATGGACTGCGTTCTGTTTTCTTAAGCTTTCCCACCTGATAGCGATTATTCATTCCCCCTTTCCTATTCTCTGGATTTTGAATAAACATTTACTAATCATCATTAATCTATCGTAATAATGGTTAGTAACCTCATTTAAGTTTCTTTTTAAGCCTAAAATTTGAATACAAAATTATATTATTCCGATATATCATCATATGAGCAAAATTTGAGCTGCCTTTTTCCTCCATAATTTTACAACTATTACAGGTGTTGAATTGATTTTTACAATGGCTACAAAACATTAAGATGGCTCTAATATCGCATTTGGCCAAAATGTGCGCTCGTAAGAGAGAGTACTGTTGGCCAATGCGTAGACTGCTCTGGCGATAGGCTAGTTGGTCATAGCTATTAGCTAGATAATCGAGCCTTAGGCATTTACGAGATGCTATATTCCGTAGCAGGAATAACTAGTAGTAGGAAGCATAAAAATTTCAGTAATTCAAAAATCCAAAAAATTACATGCGGAGAATCAAACAGAAGAGCAAATTTCAGAAGACATTTATCTCTATTCTTGAAAATCGCTTCACACAGATTTTAAAAATTTAAATATTATTTTTTATAAAACGTTTATCATATAGATGCACTGCCTGGGCTCACATTTTACATTAAGCCGCCTGAAATATCCGCTATTATAAATTGTTCTTCTGCTATGTGCATTCGTTCGAGTAAATGCCCCGGATAAAAATAAAACATCTCTCCACTGAATGAATCATTTTTTTTTGCATTTCCCCAGCCGTTGCAAGTTATAAAAAAATCCAGGCCAAAATTGTGCGAGCGCAAATGATTTCTATTTTATTTCGCTACGTTTAACTCCAATGTATCGTTTGGTATTTACATCAGTGAATGTGACTTAAATATTTAAAAAGTGTTCTTTTTCATCTCCGATGTGCATCCGTACTTTAAAAAAAAAAATGGCATTCTATTTCAAAATCGGCATAGACGGCATGGATTCCGTGCTCAATTGTGATTCACATGATGTGGATAATAGATGAATTCCGTGCTGCATTCCCAGCGTAGAGGTCCCCCGGCGTGATGTTGACGAACGACCCGAGTCGAAAAAATTACAAATTAGATTTGCAAGGGAGCGAAATGCGAAATGTTCCCAGCGACAAAAGCTAGAATCCTTTAGCGATCTCATCGCGTTGTATAATATATTCTCTCTGTTATTTTTTTTTATGCCCCAGTATCGCCCACCCTCCCCCACTCCCTTCTTCCATTGTGCCCGGCGCAACAGGGAATCATTGTTGTCCAACTCGGCTCGGGCGACCGGGAGAGGGCATTTTACCCTGCCTCTCGAAAACCCCAGACGAGCAGTGGCCCGGGGAAGTTCCCTTCTTAGCATCCACGCGTGTTATTGCGGCCAGGGCATTAATCATCCCGCGGTTATCCGCCCTCGGACTTAGCCTGTCACGAAGCGGACGCTGGGGCCGGTTGAATGGGAAAAATACCCCACCGCCCTCCCCAGTCACGCCCGTTGGCCACCTCTCTCTGGCTCCCTATACCTTCTTTAACCCCCTCTCCCCCCCCCCTTCATATCCCGCCTCTTATCCATTCCATATACATTCACATCCATTCTCCCGTATCATTGTATCGATTCCTCATTCCGCCCATCAGAATCCTGCGGTTTGTTTAATCCCCGACTTCACTGACCCTCCCAGCAAAACGGGAGAATGCCGTTCCCCTTGTGTGTTCCTTGGCGCAGCTCATACATTTTTTTCCCGAGCACAAGCCGGAGCCAAGGGCGTTAAATGTTGTTCATTATGCTTTATTGATTCGCGTGCATGTCTATTTAGAGAGTTCCCCCATGCCTCTAGTGCGAGAGGGAAACATTGGCATTCTGACCGCAAGGGCAGGAATGTGAAATTATAGCTGTCAGGGTAAGCTTGGAATTGCTGTTATTTGTAAATTTAAAATATAATACTGCTCTTTGTTAAACCCTTATACAATATCATGATATATATATATATATATATATATATATATATATATATATATAT
>LYUA01001655.1:209908-222122 GCA_002093875.1 Calopteryx splendens
ATATATATATATATATATATATATATATATATATATGTATATATTTATATGTACATATGTATACATATATAGAAACAAATGTATTAATGTATTATGCTTAGCGTGTTTCCCCCGAGTATACTAACATGTAGATGTACCATTGTAGAGTTATGAGAGCAATTACTCTCAATATGGTTTATGTCAACTGAGATACATTCTATGAATGGATGTTTGGATCTGCATACTATTAGGTAGCGTTATCAATATTTTAGGTAGTTTAGAAGCGTTAATACATCGTTGGGTTAATAAATTTTACAGGCATATATTTTGATTAGCATAATGGGTATTGAAATGATAACGTGTTACCTCTTTCATGAAAGGGCCCTTAGTTTTTTACATTTATATGTAAGTGATTTGAGATTGAATGGTACCCATTTCCTTTCTGAGGCTTTTAATCCCCGCCTCTTCACCGTGTTTGCTCTATCTTTTGTCTTAAAAGTGTAATGGCCACCATGATTGGTATTCATGTGCTCCCATTAAATGCCTACTGATGACGAACCAGTAAACACCGTCTGGTCAAGAGTAGAATGATCAAGCTGGAGTCAAATATACTGACTTGAATAGGCACAATTGATCAGAGATATCATTCAATATTGAAAATTCAGTAATAAAAACACATCGTAGTGTTTTAATCACCGAGGAGCTGAAATGATTTTGAAAACATTGCCAATATGCGTATGATTTTGAACCATCTCTTCTTCCAAGTTTTTGAGCTATTAGAATGTTGCTGAGATTCGTTTGCTGTAATTATAATGGATTCCGAAATAGTTCAAGCATTTTTTTAATAGTTAGGAGTACACCCGGGAATAAATGACTAGGTCAAGGTTTTATTAAGTATTTGATTGCGAGTTTGATAAAAAAAGAAATTCCGAAACTTCCGAATTTTGAACTTCACATGCTTAGGCGTTGCGTCGGTAAAAGAAATAACCCAAGATGGGACATTTCACGGTAGAGGTAGCATCCCGACATTCTCAACTAAAGTGAACCGTTGTTAATGCCTTGTTAGCTTGTGTCTGGCCTGCTATGTTGTCCGGACTTGCATACTGGTCGCAGGTCTTTTTCAAAGTAAATGATGCCAGATTGAATAGACCTTCCAATTAAATGACGTAATTCAGTTAGATATTATTTTATCCTCGACCAATTTTTATTTCATATGCGTTCTATCTATGTGCCATGTATTATTTAGTTTTAAAACGGTAGAAAAATATGAAAATAAGTCAGTAATGACATTTTTCAAATATTTTTAATGATTATTTTGTGAAATACGATATTTAATGATCGGGTATTGGGATAATGAGTTCGGGTTCACAAGTAAGGAAATTCATAAAACTTTTTCAGGCTTAATTTTGAAATACACTTGTCCTCTAGGCCTGTATTGAATTATTTATACCTGTTATTCCCCTTCCTGTTTGCATTCCCAAAGCAAGTTGAAAGATGTTTTTATAAATGCTGATCAATTTATCTTTTAGATTATTATTATTCATGTGAGAATTGTATGGTAACTTCGCAAAAGGTTAAAATAAGTAATAGAGTTCCAATATTTTGGTAAAATTTCAAAAATATATCTCCTTTAGGAAATAATCTTTTGTGGAAAGAAACACGTATCACGTTGACATTCACCACGCATACGAGATAAAACAGTGGCATCTTGACTTTAAGGCACTTCGTGCTGTCGTCCGTATGGTTAAGCGCAGCTAATTCTCTAATTGATTCAGCCATTTCCTCCTCTATTTGTTCACATTCTGTCATTCTTCTGCTCTCTTTTCGATTCGATTTCAGGATTAAATTTTTCTTTCATCCTCTCGCTTCGAATCTTTCTCCCGCCCATCCACCCTCGACNGCTTCGAATCTTTCTCCCGCCCACCCACCCTCGACGCCATGTAATCCCTCCCCTGCCCAATTGCCTTACCAACCTCTTGCGCGATCCCTTGTACTTGCCAGTCACAAATGAATGCGCCGCAGGGCAGCTGCGCCACGCGTTTTTCATCTGGGTGTGCCTTTTATCCATATGCAGTCCTAGGCGACGTCTGTTTCAGAGACGGTATTAGTTTCGGAGTCTCAAGCGACGGGAACACCAGCAGCGACTTGGGTTGAGTCGTTCGGGGTAAGAATAAGGATAATTTAACGCCGTGTTGCATTATGGAAATACATTTTGAATGCAAGGAATTGGAATCGACAGACTTAGAGGGACATAGGGAAATGACTCAGTAGTAATTTTTAATCTATAACACACACATATGGGACACTTACGTTGCATTGACGCATTAAAAAAAACTGAAATATTTTTAGAGGATAAGGAAAAAATCGCTCTTTAACGGAGGTGAAAAATAACATGTCATCTTTATTAAACATATAATTCTTGCTTAGAAATTCTTTATAATATATGAATAGATTTTTGTAAGGGTGTAACATCACTTCAGAGTAATAAACATTTTAAATTACTGCAAATGTTAATTTTTAAATTCACTCCAGCATATAAACTTGTGCATGGAAATGTAATTGATTACGTTCTAAATTAAATATTATATTTATTTAAAGCTGTTTCTGTTAATATTAAATTTGATGTTACACATCCTGGGGGTGCATTCTATTTTTTTAATTAATAGTCATCAATTAAGCTGCAAGCGTTGGTGTTTTATCCAAATATTATACAAATGATCTTATAATTCATCATTTTATTTTCATTTCAATTTCAACATTATGATGGGTCATCGGCAAGATATTTTTACCATGCGAGATTTTTCTCTGGCCTATAGCGAGTGTTTCAGGTAATTAGCCTTCCTAATAATCAACCCTAAACAAGACTATCGGAATAAGTTTTATGATCGAATGAATTAGTAACTGAAAAACTACTGCCCATGCTATAAAATAATGAATATTTCACCAATTTTAGACTTAACAAGATTACATTCATTTAAATGTTAAATAAACAAATTACTACTTCTTTCATTTGACTTCATTAATACGCTTAAAATCGTATATTTTATCTCGTTAGCTAAGTTATGTTTATTAGATAAGTTATTTGTTTCATTAGGTGTAAGATTGTGCCACACTTCTCTTATTTTTTTGGCCATTTTCCTTTTCATGACAGTTAAAATATGTATGCATATTTATTACATTCCTCATTAAAATCTATGAATATTTCCAACGTCACAATCCGAGACGTTAATTTCCGTATGCAAGATAATATGTTCAAAGTTTATAATAGTTTCACCTTTATCTTTTGGGAATATAATTTTATTAGGAATCCCCCTTACCGATTTCCGCTTCCAAATATCCCATCATCAACGGAGGAATTCTTTATTATTTTGCGCATCAATCAACTTTTTGTGATTTATTGCAGCGCGCGAACTTAGTCTCTCTCCTCGCCGACTGCTTTGGGTCCCGAGAAGATCGATTTTTCTTCCGTTAGTTGGCTCTGTCTCATTAATGGAATCCTCGACCAAACGTTTCCATCTATCACTCTCTCCCCCGTCTTCGTCCCTCCCTTTTTTCTCCCCCCCACCCCACTCTACCCTTAACTTATTTCTCCCCCCCCTCTCTATTCCTCCACACCCCCTTGTCCTTGCATTTCTCCCTCGCTATATCAGTCGCCCTTTTCCTCGTTATTCCAGTATTTCTCTGCCCATCTCCCGTCCCCTACCCATTTTTCCATTCTCTCCCGCACTTAAATTCCACTCCTTTGTCCCATTTGTAGTGGAAATTATTTTCTTCACTTATCACAGTTCCCTCTCTTTGTCGAAGCACATCCATTTTCAGCTAGTTTTGCCGACATGCATTATCATTCCTCGCCCTTTTACCCTCTTATACCATGTGCATGTACTCGAATTAAATTTGATTCAAAATGTGGTATACTGCTCCTATTTTCGGGTCCTCTACATTCCTTCTCATTTTGGACTTCAATTATTTCCGTGATCATTTCCACTCTGTTTGCATTTGGGACATAGGTCTTTGTTGCGTCCTTAGCGTTTGAGTCGTGTTACATGCCATTCGAGCAAGGATTGGGCTACAGAGAATTCATACGTTGTTGGACAGAGTGATTGATTGCTTCTCTGTATGGAACGTGGACATTCACTTTTTTTCTTTCCATTGTTTAATGAATCCGCTTTTGTTTCGATACTCGTTTTTGATTCATTGTTGTCGGAAGCTAGTTGAGCCCTTATCATGATTAATGAATGTGTTGTGCATACTTCCCTCTTGCGATGTTTCCCAGCCTCTAATCAACTCATATTACTAAGTCTAGAAGTGTCGGAGAAATACTCCACTTCGGCTGCTATTCATTTTAATAAAATTATTTCTTTGCATATTACATATTTTCGAGGCTATTACGGAAACGTAATGAATAATTTTTGAAATCATGATACATGCGACTAGAATATTTCTTTCTACTCTGACACATTTTTATCTCAACAAAAAAGTCATTTGATATCAACCTTTATTTTTAATGTGATGCTCCACTCCCACGCGCGAGAAAGGAAGTTTTGAAAACGTATACCAGTTATTTCAAATGAAATTGGTCCAAAACCTTGCATTAAAAACCAAATGTCATAGTATTGAAATATTTTGAAATGCAATTTCTTTGTTAAATTTTTGAATCCTTTTATATCAAATAATTTATGTAAAATAATATGATGACGTATTTATATAAGCTAGTTTTGCTCTGACATATGTATATAAACAAGTCTTTCCCTATAAAATGTATGTTACATTTTGATGGCTGATAGATGTGTGATATGTGTCGTGATTGGTATCATAAATCAAAGAAAGATGTTCACGTACATCCGAGAATATTCAGTTTCTCAAAACTTCAATTTCACAAAAAAAAGAGCCTAACGCATTTATGATTAAGGTATGCAAACAGTTCATAGCAATGTGAATATTTTTCATTATTTTTATATTTACTTACTTTGTAAATTAAAAGGAAAAAATTTATTTTATTATTTTGATTGCGGTCTTTTTCTTCTCTTTAGGCTTTGAACTTGTTTTTTTCTATTCACATCCTTTCAAGTGTTTCAATCTTTTTTTAGACTTTCTAACATTCACTTCTACTTTGTTTGCAGTTTTTAAATATCTTATCTATCATAGTCCATTCTCTCGATGTGCCTATCCCATTTCCTCCCTTTTCCTCTGTGGTACCCATTCTCGGATCACATCAACTTTACAAGCCTTCCTCATATTCTCACTCTATTCCTTGTTTTTCAGGGTTGTTTTCTTTTGATTAACCTTAATGCATTCATTTCTGCTGCCTCCATTTTTTGTTTCAACCTCCATTGCTTGTTTTCAAATTTCGTTTTTTCTGTTGGCTATATTAATATCGGTCTTAAAATTGAATTGAAAATTCTTAATTTTGTCTCTTGGTTTAAAAATTAACTTTTCCAAATACTGTATGCTAAGGAGTCAGATATCTTATTAGCTCTATCAATTAGTTATTTTATTTCCCAGTTGGACATTCCATTAAACGTTACTGCTATTTCTTGGTGATAAATTTCCAATATTTCTTATACTATTTTATTTTATTGCTCTAATTTGCATCTCAGTTATTGAGGAAATGTGGTCATGCATTGTTTGTCTTAGTAGATATTGAGACCCAAAATATTTTTTATGTTCTCTGAAATTTGAAAAGGATCCTTTGAAGATCGTGTTCATTTTCAGCAACTAGTACGACATCGTCTTAAAAAATTGTGATGAAATTGTGGGCACTTATTCGAAATCCCTTCAAATTTTCTATTTCTGACGTCAATTATTAGATTGGATAGTATTGATTGGTGGACTGAGTGAGTCCCCTTGTCTAATTCCCTTATTTATTTTAATTTCTTATAAGATTGATTCGTGCGATTTTATTTTAATCTGGTCCTCAGTATGTGTGTAAAGATATTACAGATGGTGAAGATCCCATTCCGAAATAGCCGTTGGCATTTTTAAGATAGCTTTTTAATTTCACTCTAATAAAGTGATAATAAATTAAAAGTGGACATATTAGAGTTCCTTTCCACTCATTTAATTTTCTTTTTAAGATTGTAAGTTGTTCATTTGATATTGTGACTAGATACATATACCTTCTGATTATGAATCAAACAATATTTGACGATATCTTATTGTTTTAGATATGTTAACTAATATACAACTATTTTATGATTAGCTGGGCATATTTTTTAACTCTAACTTTTTTGATTTGACTAGTATGTTCTTCAAATTGTGTTTACAGAACATCTTCTGTCTTATATAACATCTTTTGTTACAATTAATTTCTACCTGAAAGATTATACCATTACTTTTCCAGTTGTTGACTTGTCGTACCTTTTTACTTGTGTGCATAATTTTTATTCAAAATAAGATCCCTCCGACAGTGAAGTACGTTCAGGTAAACGATTTCCGTAGACATGAAAGCTCAAACCAGTTGATTCATTTACTGGTCGTTGTGATTTAAGTTGACTGTGAAATTATGATGCAATAATTAGGAAATGGGTAAGATATTTCAATGATGACCGAACGAATGTACACCATTAACAAAGAATTGGGTGGTCTTCTGCTGTCAATGAACGTTTGTGGATGGATATTGATGAGAAAATTCGTGATATATCAATATTTCCCGTCATTATTGAAGAGGGCGTTAGTCATACGAGTTGGCGACGCTGTACTTTGAAGTGGGAAAAACCAAACTACTCTCTAGATACGACAGGTGGAATTTTATATCTAAATTTATTTTACGTATTATTTTTCATGTGAAATAAATTCAACCAAAACAGTACCATGTTTTAAGTTTTTATGCAAAAAAACTGTACTTTCTTTTTGAACGCACCTATTCACTTTAGTGTAAATGAGAATATTAGTATTTTATGAACATTTCAGGGGATAAGGTTTATGTTCAGATAACATATACTTTCCTTCTCCTTGGTTATGGCTATTAATGAGGGAGCTTTCTTCTTCATGGGGAAATGAGTTGGTAGCTATGAAAATAATCATATTCAGCGAAAAAGTTCCGAACACGTAAGATGACCGCATCCATGCGTTGAGCGCCTGTTTTTGTGCGAGATGCAACTTGCGTTCTCTTTGTGTATGTCGCGTTGCCATTATTCACGGCGACCTTTAGTAGCCCATTCCGGAAATCCAGCGCTCTTGGCCCACCTGGGAACTATAGATGGGGCATTATGTGTCGATTACGGGGGCTGCTCCGTGCACTATTCTCTCCCACGGAGAGGGAAGATTGTAGGGCAATATTGTGTGAGATAAGGGTGTTATTTCGCCATTATGTCTACCTTTCATACATTTTACGTTCTTCCACTTAATAAGGTGCTGACTCCGTAGTGGTTATTGTAGGAAGGAACTTATTCTTGTGAGATTATATTGGGAGCTGTTAGTGAATTATTTTCATGGTAATTCCTTGGTTATATTGATTGTTAATTTTTCTTCGGTTTTTTAAATTTGGGAACTTGTTTATTCAAAAGTGTAATTCCTTAGAAGTAGAATTTACAGTAATTTCTGCTTAAAGTTTTAATGGTGTTTCAGTAGGTACAAGTGATATTATGTGGATAACCAGCGTGAGTGTACGGATTTGGCCTGAAAGTTTTAGTTATTGATGCTATTTCCCATATTGTTACTCATAGGTGGTTGAAGGAAAAAAAACGTAATATATAGATTTACGTCACATCATTCATCTTGTAACTATTTACAAAAATATTAACGGTTGATTTATTGTTATTTTATACCCTGGGACAGAAAATAATTGTTTGATGTTGTAAGCAAAAATAGATACTATTAGACTCGAAGTGAAAGTATATATGTTCTATAATTAAATAAATAAATGCAATAACGACTAACTTTGGCTCTCAATATGGAATAAGCAAACTTTTGGAAAAGACGAGAAGGATAATTAAGCCGTGGGAAGAGATGAAATAAATACAGTTATCAATATTTATCTCCTCAACTCCCAGTGCTGATCATTAGAGAAATTACGTCGATTTATTTCGATTATTTTCACTAAGGTAATACATTGTTTGATCAAATTTATAATTAATTTTTTTGTTAATTAATATTTCATTTGAAAAAAACACCATGTTAATTAATTAATGTACATGTTATTTGCGTTAAAATTTTCAGATCAAAAGGGAAATATAGTCTCAAATTATACATAACCTTTTGTTAATTTTAAATATTGAATTGAAAAATTTTCACACATTTGTA
Source organism: Calopteryx splendens (assembly GCA_002093875.1). NCBI lineage: Eukaryota > Metazoa > Arthropoda > Insecta > Odonata > Calopterygidae > Calopteryx > Calopteryx splendens. Next base: position 218,129 of record LYUA01001655.1, read on the forward strand.
TTTTCTAAAAAGGGATTTCTCTTATTTTCAGATACTTCACATGTTCGTGATGGAATGGCAATTCAAGCGTTACAAGTCCGTCCTTTATCCAAGAATTTTCCAGCATTGAAGAAGAGAGTGTATTAGTTAAAATAGTTTCAGCTGCCTTTTCTAAATAAATATCATTCCGTAATGGCCAGAACAATCGGAAAACCTGATATTAGCACAAATATCGTTATCAGAAACGTGTGTGAGAGTCTATAACGTGATGCGCCTACGTTAGGTGATAATTAAACTGCCCAAATAAAATTTGGGATTTTTTTAACGTTGATTTAAAAATTATTTTAAAATAAAAAATAATTCATGGTTTCACATTTCAGTTCCATGATACAGTTTATTTCTGAGACCATATGTGCACAGGCATAAAAGCATTTAAATTATTGAGGAAATTCAGGTGGAGTATTAGGCTCATTTTTTCTACCAAGTAGACTTTTTACTAAAAGCGACGCCGAATTAAAGTTTATTCAGAAGGGAAGAACAACATCCGGTATCCCGCCTCTTCGGCGAGGACCTAAATAAATCACCAGGGTGCGAAAATAAGCGAAACTCACGACCTCGCGGTGACGTCACCGGAAGTACCGCCATGGCCGCTCATGCGCCGCCGTCGCTGCTTCCGCTTCCGGTGTGGGACGGACAAGATGGCCACCGGGGAGGTGCCAGGTGAGGGGGAGGAGGAGGAGACGGCGTCGACGGCCCGCCATGGACGCCCCCCATACGCCGCGACGGACAGACAGAGCGGGCGCCGACCGCCCGGAAGTGACCAACTCCGGGCCGTCGGCCGGACAAACGCCGCCGCCCAACCCGCCGCTCCCGCCGGAGGAGGAGGACGACGGATGGTACCCGGGATGCGGCGGGCCGCCTNCATAGCCGCTTCCCTCTTCCTATCCGCGCCCCTGAGCCCCCTGATCCCCGCCCCGCCGCCCCCCTCGGCTCCGGGAGGCCCCTTCTCCTCGCCGCCCTCCTCCTCACAGTGCTCGCCCTCTCGTCGGCACAGCATCACCACGGCTACACCCACAAGTACAGCACCAGGGTCGTGAGGACCAAGTACGGCGCCCTCAGGGGTGTCGTCGTCCTACTGCCCTCCCCCAACTCGCCGTCGACATCTGCCTCCCAGTCCTCTTCTGCAGCATCATCCACTCTTTCGGATGAGCCAGCCAGCGGGTTCACCGCGCCGAGACCGGGGAGACGCGGCTTCGGGGGACTTGGAGCGGGAACTGGAGGAACTTCTTCAAAATCGGTCCGCTCTGTCCACTCTGTTCCAAGACCTACTAGCTCTTCAAACTCCGCCGCCTACTCCTCGCACGCCACAACCTCCTTTGGCGGGACAGGACCAGGAGGAGGAGGGGGAGGAGGAGGAGATGTTCTGAGCTACTCGACGGGAAGGGTCCAGTACTCCAGCCGCCTAACTTCAACGGTGTCCACGCTCTCGACATCGGGCCGGCACCCGAGGTCCGCCTCTTCCCCAACGCCCACGAAACAGGGCGTCGTCTTGTCTTCCTCGGCTGCTTCCCCCACTGAGGGCGGGTTCAAGCTGACCCCTGTCCCAGGAGCCAGGGCGATCGGTGCGCGTGGCGTCAACTTGTCGGTAGACCACGAGGTCCTCGACGTCCTCGGAAGGACAAGTTACGGTGATGACGGGGTTTGGTCGCCGGGGAGGGATGCGGAGCAGATTGATTCGGTTCAGCAGGGCGGCGGGGACCAAGGTGACGAGGAGGAGGTGGGGGAGACTGCGCCGGACGGTTCGGAAGGCGGTTCCCCCGCAACGGTGGACGGCTTTGCGAGGGCCCCCAGCGGAGGCGGCGGGGGTGGGGGCAAGGAGGGCAAGTGGAGGAAGGGTAGGAGGCGCAAACGGAGGCGAAGGAGGAGTGGAATGAGCATCCGCAGGCCAAGACCGTTCCGGCCGGCTAGGCAGCACCACCCGTACGCCGTGGAGGCCTTCCTTGGGGTCCCGTACGCCACGGCCCCGATCGGGCGGCTGCGCTACATGCCCCCACTGACGCCGACCCCTTGGAGGGGTACCAAAGTGGCCGACACCCTTCCCCCTGTGTGTCCCCAAAGGGGGAAGCCGAGGGTGGAGAACGCGACGGAGGCCCTTCTGGCGATGCCCAGGGGCCGGCTGCGGCACCTGAGGCGCCTCCTTCCGCTACTGCAGGCCTCTTCTGAGGACTGCCTCTACCTTAACATCTACGTTCCACTAGGGAGGCACGGAAACCCGCCACCAGCACCGCCACCAACAACCACGCCCGCGCCGCAGCCGACATCGGTGCACCATCTGCCTCCAACTAACGGTGAGCCCGAAGTTCATTAATTTTAGCTCTTCCCTACATTCTCGCTTGGCATACATGCTTTTGAGATTATGATATGCTACTATTATTTTTGGCATTAAAAATCTAACGTCATACTTTTTCTTCACTTAATTTCGATCAAGCTATTTATGAATGCATTCTATCTGAGGTTTTTCACAGTTCATCTGGCTCTTTTCTAATGTATTCTAAGTACTGTGCAATCTACATGTCTTGAACTGATAACGTTTAACAGTATAGAGGGTTTAAACGATAAGAGTGCATATTATCCTGCTGAATATTATGTTTAATTTGAAGCGCGGTGTGCAATAAGATTCCTAATTAACTTTGTGAAATAAAATTATGAAGAGTTAAAAAGAGCCTCAAAGCGTTCACGAAATTTTTTATTGGGGACGGAGGACATGGCTGTGGCTGGGTGGAAATTGAAGGCTATTGGTTTTTGAATGGGGAGATGGTGGTTAGTGATCCTGGGGTATTTTAATGGAGGCAGGGTTATGGGATCAGTGTTCATGATCATTTATTAGGTTCATACTAACACCATATTTACACTCATAATTTGAATATATATTTCCCCATTATTCTTTACGAAAATGAGTATGATCCTCTAACGTATCCCGTTTCAACTTTACTGTAAGTGGCAATAGAAGGGAACCCTAAGCCTTTCGTAAAAACTCTCTTTTTTAAAGGAGGAAATCTCTAATCATAAATTCAGCTCCATGGCTTATTTACTTTATACGTTTTAAATTTGTCCTCATGAGTGAAATTATTGATAAGAGTATTATAATTTTAACCAATATTACCCCAAATCCAAGGCAAAGACGTCCTCTGTACTCTACAGAAGACCTCTCTACTTTCCGTGATATAGTGTATACTGTCACGATGAGTTAAACATTCCTCCCTTGATTATAAACAATACAAAATCTTACATAATCTACTAACTGCTGGAAATGAACTACTAATATTTTTCAAGGACAAAAACAAAGTTTCTGGAATACCCACTTATTTATAGTTCAAATTTAATTCAAGCTTATGTTTCACATTGGTTCCTTGGGCAAGCTTTCGAAATGTATTTCTTATTCATACCTTTGGTAGATATTGAAACCTTATTAGTATACTGAAGACAATATGAAATAAACATACATGAAATGTTTTTAATATACATTAATAGGATTTAGTTTCCCTAAACTCCAAGAAAAAATGCCAACTGTTTTCATTACACTACAGCCCAACATAATCCAAATGGAAATTTATTCAGGAATAGAATCCGTCACATATAGTTCTACCTCCGGATTATAGCCTCCGGATGCCGTCTGCCTTTCAATCCAATTTTCTCCACATGCATATGGGGAAATCTGCGACATTTTCGTGATTCGGACACATTCAAATGAGTTTGAAAACAACTACCAAACTTCCTAATTCAAATCAGATGTTACATGCTGACATTATAAGTAAAGTTGAATAAAATTTTACCGAAGTTACATCGAAAAAGTTAAAAGAATGAAACCCTATGAAATAAGGAAAATTTGCTCAGAGCTTCCAGTTGTAGACTAAAAACCGGCAACCGGCTGAAAAAGCACAGAATGTCTTTGGAACACCATTCTAACATTTGGATCACACACATATATTTATATATATATATTTATATATATATA
>LYUA01001655.1:243787-258501 GCA_002093875.1 Calopteryx splendens
CTGAGATTCAAAGAGATCACGCGAAGTATTGCTGCGAAGCGTTGGCATCTGCAAAGAGAATTTTAATTGCTGGTGGTAGCACGTTTCGCACGAGCAAACCGATTTCGAACGACTGCCCACGCGTCCGCACCCCTGAGAATATATGCGAACCGACCAAATATGGCCGGCCCACACATTCAGGGGGCACGGCCCGCGAGGGCTCGTCGGCTCCTACGTACGTCGGCTCTCAATGAATTTGCTCCTACGTACCCCCACGTCACCTCTTGTGACCGTATCTCTTTCTTAACATTAAAATACATTTCAATGAAATCAGGATCTACACGAAATAAAATCCCCCTCTTCCTTTACGCATAGAATAGTTAGAGTAGTAGAATAGTAGGAGTGTTATCAGCAAACATTTTGATGCCCACATTTGTAAGGTTGATGTCGTTCATTAATAAAACCACTTCCAGGAGTCCGGTCAGGGCAGCGAAGGTTTCAGCTGCGTTGATGCTTGTGTAGTGACCGGGGATAGGGATGCTTCTGGAGATTCTCCAGGTCGGAAGCACTACAGCCCCATGCTATGGGGTTGCGTCGGTAAACACGTCGATGAATTGGGAACACCGGGGTAAGAACACTTGTTTGTGGAACACTTCAGCATTCAGGAGTTTCTGCCACCATGTGTTGCCGCGCACAAAGATGATCCAAATGTACAAGTATTGGCGTTGATCAAGACTCCCAAGTTGATCAAGACAAGATCAAAACTTGTATCAAGTATTGTTTGTTCCTTTGAATTTATCGCTATTTTTGCTTTTTAAATATTTCGAAGACATCCCTGAAGTTAAAAAAGGTTCTCAATTTAGATCATGGAAAGTCGAACTGTTGAATGGAATGTCGTTAAAAATACCAGAAAGTGAATAAAAATTCGTTTTACGATACTACTGCTGACGTTTTGCCACAAATATTCTCATTAAATATGATAAGACTAAGTATCAATGCGTTCAGATTGATAAAAATATAATACTTTTGGCTTAAACTCTCGTAAATGTTATATCATCTTATAGGTTCCAGAGGAAATCATGATCCTTAAAATGCAATGTAATCAATGAGGAAGATATACCATAATTCAGAACTAATTTCTTAAAATTAAAAAAAAAACTTTAAAATATCTTTCGGTGCGATTTTGACGATGTAGAGTTTAGTTAAAGTAATTCTTTTGAGGTACAAAAAGTAATTCTTTGGTTCATTATGGGCTTAGGCTTAGGCGATAAAATTGGAAAAATGCAAAATATTCTGGGTCACATAATACTCTCTTTATATTATTTTAAGCATAGCTTTATTGTTTTGGAGATTGTTTTGGATCGGAAATAGGAGAAAAATTTGGTGTTTATTTGGAAAACATTGAACCGCTTGAGTTAGTTGGGGTGTGCTTTTGTCAGTAATTTTATGCCTAATTTATTCCCCTAAACATCCATTAAATAAATCGGAGTATCAAGCATTTAAAACAGTATTTCCTCGGCTAATAATTCAATAATTATTTAGCATAAATAGTTAACTCAGACGTTTATCTGCTAATATGATATTATATTTTTTATCAATGAGTCGTTTTACTGAAAACCACATTAGAAAATTAAAAAAAAATTAAGTAATTACCGCATTTAAGCAGACCAAAGTGGTATATGTGATTTCGGCAGCTAATTAAAAATTCTGATGCGGCAGCAATAGCTGTGCGGTGACTCTCCTTGGATTGATCATGTATTGTCGGTCAAAGGAAGATCATGAGCTGGATGACCAAGTATAAACATGATCATCCTTCCAATTTATTTCTCAAAATTGAGCGGAGAGACTTTACTCCCTAAGAAGTAAATTAAAAAAAAAGTGATGAGTGAATTAACTTTAGTTCTATAGTGATTGAACTCAAATTCAAATTTTCACTTCTGGTTTGAAATAGTGCCGCACTTAGTTTACGAGTATCGCACGTACACTGAAAACAAATATGAGTCGCTGCGGGAGCGTTTTATTTTTGGAGGATTATCAATGGTCTTTCTCGTCTTCCTGTTGAAGTCATTTTCGTTGTTTACGGCGGAACTAGCACCTGCCGGAAGTGAAATTAAGCCCCGCAACCCCTTTGGCCCACACTTCCTGACCTTACTTTCTCTTCACCACCACCGCTTTCTATTCTCACTGCTTCCTTCCTCAGCCTTACAAAAAGGAAGTTGGTTTGTTTCCTGGAATTCTAAGTAACATTATTTGCGCAAAAGAATATGTAATAAGGTTCCGAATCAACATCTTGGTTATTTGCTGCTACTATTCTCAAATAAAAACGATTTGCCCTCATGTTTCCATTATCTTTTCTTTGTCTGCTTACTTTATTTAATATAATATTCATGAACCAATTTTCTTTCAAGAGCAGGGCATCCTATTTTAATGTTAATAGGGAATACATAAAACTTTGCATTCCACAGAAAATATATTTATAACTATAAGAAGTCATTAAAGAACAAATGCATGAAGGTGAGGAAAAATATAAACTTAGATAGGTGAAGAAAGGAGAAATATTTCTATTTCGTAAGAGGTAGAGTAATGGAAGTTCAGTGGTGATCATTGGAGGATGATGCATGGTGTGATCGGAATAGTACACATGTAATATGTATTTTAAGCGTCAAAATATTTCTGAATATCATTTATAGTTTTTAAACAACATTTTTTTCAATAGAATGTAACATAATTTTAATATTTTAATTTGTAAACTTTATCCATTAATATTACCACGTTTTTCACTATGGAAATTCTTCTACTCTCGAAACGTTGCATGATCGTTCTTGGTATTGTGGTCGTCTTTCATATTAAGGGTAGTAACGGGTAATATTACCGCTTATTCAAACTAAAATGTGTGCTAAATTGTAGATATTCGTGCTTCTTCGTGTTGGTCCTTCCTCTGAAACGTACCTTAAACCCGTTTCTCAGGGACTTTAAAAGGATTTCTTTTTTATTTTAACCCCTTAAACATCCTCTCCCTCAGCCCTTAGCCCTTCCAACCGGTGATTGCACTCCCTGCCACGCGCCGTTTTGGTGGACCGCGGGGTATTTTTGTAGATGAAGATGAAAATTTTGAGTATATTCGATAACGATTGATGCTCCTTTACGATGTCTGTACACCAAATCAGTAGTGAGAATTTGTTCTCAGAAATTATAGGCTTCGATAATATATTTGGTTCGTGCACATCTAATGGAAAACTTGACCTACCTATTGAAAGAAAAACCTGCGGAAAGGTTAAAAATGTTTCTCATTATTTCGTAAAGAATGTATGAATAAAATTGGATAAAGATTTTAAATGCGTCATGACACCTTGGTCAAACGTCTTATCCACAGAATATGGGATTCCGCGTCTACATCTTTCTCGCGGCAGTAGTTCAGACATGAAGGAAATTGGAAGGTATCGGGTCATTCGTTTCCCCATAAACTCGCATTCTTGGTGCCGCTGGGAGTCCTTTGGAAAGTAGACGCGTGTATCGCATTCGATGAGAAATTGAAGCAAGCGCCGAAGGGAATGGAAGAACGTGAGGATGAAACATTCTTTGGGTCGTTTTGGCGCAAGGCACTTCCCCAGCGTCCGACCGTTAAGCTGCCCGTCCCTTCCCGACGCAACGTCCGCGACATGCATTCGGAGTCCGACTCTCCAATCCTTCTTCTTTTCATCTCCTCACTCATTTCCTCCTGCAAGCCACCGCACTCGTGGACAGGCGTGTACGAGGGACGTGTGTTCAACCAACTCTGAGTGGATAGGGGTACCTAATATGTCCTTTATTTCGTTGTTGCTCCTCGTTGGGTGCAGGAAAGTGGGTGTGGCGATGACTCCCCATGATCCTTCCACAGAAAAGCGTTACAACACACACTTTGTCCCTCTCTCTCTCTCTTTCCTCCCACACCCCATTTCCTCTCCCTCTCAGTCGCTCCATCCTCTCCTTATGACTCCACCTTGACATCTCCTTTATCTGTCTCATTTCGGCTTTCGGGGTTATTTCCTTTTTTTCAACTCTCCCAACTCCAAGGAAAAACATTTCCCTTTTTCCCGTACTATCTCATGTCGTACACCTATCTCTCCCTCTTTTTCTCTGCTTCGCATCTCTCATCATTAAACTCTTTCCCTTCTTTTACCGTGGTGCTAGTTATTATCCGCGATGGCTTCTTGCGCGACGCTTGAAATGGAGCCCAGTACGGGCATCTTGTCTTAATGCATTCTCAATTCTTTCGCCAAATTATGGTTGTCAAATATTCATGAATTCACGTAGTAATTAACCGTTTCGTATAAGAAGGTAACTAGTTATCAAGGTGTGGAACTCGCTGTGTTTTCATATTTTTTTCTTGCAAAAAGAGGTTTTTTACCATGTTAAACAAGACATTTCAAGTCAGGTTATTGAACTCATCCTTAAGAATCTTAATATGGAAAATGATTCCTCAGTGAGGAACTCCTTTTCCTCGCGATAAGTTTGTAAGATCTCTAATACCTTTGAGTCATGAGATAAGGAAATTAAGGTGTTGTTCCTTTGGAATAAAGACGGTTCTTCATGAAAATTATTTTTACCTTTACTTTTCCGAAGTATGGCTCTAATGCTTCCACTACATAAATTATATGCTCCATCTGTGAATTTACCATAAAATGTGTGTAAAAATTGTGTACTTCTTCAAACGAGTAGTTTATCATTTTAACCTTAGATTCATAAAAGCTGACGAACGAGGTTCATTTACTCAAGTATTTCATGACGTTTTTCAAGTATTTCCTGTCGTTGTTTTTAAAATTACATTCTGATCCAACATAATTAGCAAAAATATTTAATCGTGTTATTCTTGATATTTTTTATTATACACTGGTAAATATTTATCTGTTTTGGGAGCCTAATTTCATGTGTCAGGAATGGATTTTGAATGGTATATAAATTAGTATTTTTTCAACAGGATAGGAACTCTAAAAAACAATTTAAAAATTTTAAGTCCTATGGTGGTCCTGCATGAAAGGAATTACTGCTATTACTGCTCGTGATCTCAGGAAGCCCTTTGACTCGAATGCATTTGTAATGCGAAGAGGTTATTTGTTTACTTTCTAATTTTGCTGAATTCCCATATCTTCACATGTGTATACAATGGTGCAATATCTAAAATTTGATATAAAATGCGAGCAAGCATATACTTTAGGATATTTTTAGAATTTTATCTTGACAATTACGAATTTCCGACGCAAAAGTTACTGTTCCCACAAGGTGGTAATGATTAATATCTTAAAGAAGATCAGAGTAAAATATCTGCTCTTCCAAAGAACATACAGTTGTATAGTATGAATTTCTTTTAGTCAGGCTCATCATCAGGAAATATAAGTGGATACTTAATAGTTAATATTTAATTTAGACAAGCTCTTATTAGTGGAAACAATACATTTCAATAATGGAAGTAAACAGTGTTTTTCACAGTCTCATGTGCATCTGAGGAAAAATACCTTGTGTATTATTATAACTAAAGGGTATGCATTGATATTGAAGAGCATTGTACGCAAAAAATAACTGTGAAAACTTAATTTTTAGTTTTAATACTATAATACATTATGGGACCTCAGATGAGCATATAATAAAACAGAGTTGATTCGAAGTTCCTTGTTTTTTGGAATATGGAATACAATTCGCAAACAAACTGTAAGACCGTAAAATCTAACTTTGAAATTTCTGTGTACCAGGATGAACATTATATGGGACAGTTGTATTAAAGGTTTGGCTCGGGAGGTATCAGTGGAGAAGGACTGACAAGCGTCAAGTATGCGCTTGGTTTTCTAATCGTTCATCTTTCTAGAACTATTAGTATCCAACAACTTAAATCTCATCGCTTTGAGTTCCTTGCCATAAGTAATAGCACATCTTTGAATAGTAGGTCCAATAGTTCACAAAGAAGCACTTCTTATATTGAATATAAAGTTGGTCAAAGCTATCTACCTTACATATTAATTGATACGTATGACACAGAGATATCGATGTTTCAGTCATGCCAAAAAAAACTGAAAGAAATCCTCTCGGTTTGGTTATTTTAAGTTAAAAAATTGATATATTTGTTAGGGATTTTGAGGTTTTCCTTTATTTTAAGTCATCAAGGTCGCATTTAGCATTGTTATTTAAAAACGTTACTGTAGCTGATATTCACTGATAAGATTTCTTATAGATTTATTGCAATTCACCATGAAAAGCGTAAATTTTTTAGCTTGTCGAAAGGCCTGGGCGAATAATTAGCGATTGTATCAGCTTTTCCGAACTTAAATTACATATTCAGGAACAGATGTGGAGAAACATAATGAAAAATGGCTTTCTTAATGTTTTCGGGAATCAAAGTAGATATTTTACAATGAATATGTATTTCTAATTTGATTTTCATTTAATGAATTGACATTGACTTTCGACTCGTTAATTAAGTTCAAAACTTACTTTGTATTTCTTGATTCTGCCCCAAATTAAAACAATTTTATTTATGGATAAATTTTGGTGAGTTCCAAATTGTATACGCTTAATATCGCTCCGTTGAAGTGGTTGTAAGTTGAGGTTGACTGTGCTTAATTACGAACGGATTAGGAAAAACAATTTTACGCTAACGACTTCAGCCTTTTCGTGGCAATATTTCTCATAAATAAAATTAAAGGACTGGAGAGCAGATGGCGATAATAAATTATTTTGCGTCCATTTTATCGCTTAATCATTGCGAGTTGGAGGGTTACTGGGATCAAAACTGGAGTTTTCCCATGCATATGCGCTAATGTAATCACAGTCTTCATTCATTTAGGGTCTGACTTCTGCCTACATAGCCATTTGGACTCTATGAGTTTTGATTCTTGCATTTCATGTAAAGCCTTTACTGGTTATTTTCTTTTAAAATTCTATGGCATTCGTTTTTCGGTGATATAGAACTCGGCATGTTACTAGATCTTTTTTTCTTCACTGCAAGTCAATTCAAATTTTTTCAACCACTCCCTAAAAATCAAATTAAGACAACAAAGAACAGACATTGCCAAGTATTTCTTTTTAAATCGGTCTGTGTGCGAATGGAACAACTTACCAGAAGACCTCGTAAAACTATTAGCACGAAATGTCACCTCTTTCAAAAACTCTATCTACGAATTTTATCACTTAAATGTTGAAATTAAAAAAAATAAAATTGAAAAAGCCATGATTTCTAGCGCGGAAAGACCTTAGTCTCCAAGGCAGATTTCCAATACTGGAAAATGTTCATTTTTCAATCGGAGGATAGAGGATTGGTATGCTGTGCTCAAATAAATTCAAGAGCCCCTTCTCTAGTAATGTTAAAAGATGAGGTTGAGATAAGTTGATTTACATTGAGGGAGTCAATTTATTATGAGGTTATTTAATTAATATTTGGTTATAAATGTTTTTTTAATTTATTCTTAAAACTATTTCTTATGAGGTTTGTTCATATTTTCAGCCGCTTCATGTTACCACCCGACCTAATGGTCGACTTGCAACTATTGTGAATAATAATAACCTTCCTTCAGGTGACCCAACTAAAAATGGCACCATTATTCTGAAGACGGGGTATAAATTGAATTTAATGGAAATAGGACTTTATATGCATTATATATTTTTCAACATATAAGCATATTGATACTCAATATTTCATTTTCAATATTATTTTGTCAACAAATCCTTCGATTCCTTTCTTTGGTCATTCGTTAATTGTATCCTTCCCTTGCCTTTCCCAGCCACCGTAAATTTCTAGAGATTCTACATTTGCAAATTGTTTTCATTTGCCTTTGAAATAGGTATTACTTCTTCCCCTTCCCTATTCCTGGTCTTCATAAACCTGACTAGCACTTTTTAGGGTTAGTGAATTGCCTTGAGTTTATTTTTAAACAAAATACGAAAATAATATAACCCTTCGATTAGTGAATATCATTGTAATATGCACTAATATCCCTGAGTGCGCTCCATTTATTTGCTAATTCTATGAAAATATGCTTGATCACCCTCATAATTTACTGTTTCTTGCAGAAATAAAATATTAGACTCTCAATGATTCCCTAAATGGGTGAAGTTAAATTGCACATTTTTCTAAAACACCTAATTTCAATAAGCGGTTGTAATACTGATATTTATGTTACAGTACTGTCTTAATATCCCGCTAAAAATCCTGAAAATATTTCCTTTTGCTATTTTATAAATTCATTTCTTCTCGGTAGTTTCCTTGTTTTTTGCTTTACGTAAACATTTCAACTGAACTCACTTAACTTCTTATTTATAGCTATAATTTCTATATCAACTCTGATAATTAACGGATATCCCATGCAAGGAATTGTGAGTGGAAAAATAATAACCCTTGTATGGTGGGATTTGGTTTTTATGTTCACATTAATGCTTAATTGCCAAATGCGTTGAGGATTGGAATGCAATTTGAATAATCTCTGAAAAAGATTCTAACAAAGACGTTAGTTCCGACGTGACTGACATGCTACAAGGTGACGGCAATAAGGGAAAATGGGTTTTAAATTTAACTTTAAATTGAAAATAATGCTTATCTCTAATAGGTACGTCGATGATTACTGAATCATTTACATAAGAATGATGGGGAGGATAGTTTTGCGTAATGCTGTCTCCTGCTTTTGGTATTTAAATACGCCACCAAAAATATGATCGTTAGAAATTCCCTCAGAGCATTGAAGATGGCTCGGCATAGATTTTGAGACCCGAGCGCCAGTGGAATAATAGGAATTGGGTTTTTGTGATAACGACCGGGTCCCTCTTTTGATGGTGACGTCAAAGGGAGGTGTCACGGGAGAGAAGTTCCCGGATTGGCAGTTTTGCAGATTCCTGGGAGGAGGGCGTGGGAGTGGGAACGGCTTTCGGAAGGTTTCCTCCCTGAGTGGTGATCTAAAATCATCCCTTCCTCCCTTGCCCCTCTGGGCCACCTCGGCAAAATCCTCGCCTATCACTTCGACGTGCCGTCTCTGTTTGGAGGTATGAGGCCGGTGACTGGATGAGATATTGACCCCTTCCCAGGGGTGAAAGTGACAGACGGAATATGAAGTTAGTCCAGTAGGTCAACCATCAAAGGCCGGAATTCCCCTGCAAGAAAATTACACAGTTTTTCACAGAATGAGCGTATTATATTTTTTAAATCCATTGTATGTATGGGATAAATTTCATTTTCAGCTGAAACCATATATTCATTAGTAATCCTTCATAATTATATCTTGCTAAAGCATAATAGAATAGTACGTATAATACGCCACCTATTACTTTACAACGAATTGTATTGTGCAATATGTTTTTAAATGAGAATATCAAATTAAAGAATTTCAGTTTCTCGGCACTTAATAATCTACAGAACTCTAATGCCTATCGATGTTGAAAAAATTCATCAAAATTAATATCCAATTAGTATAAGGTTTCAGTGGAGACCAAAATGGGTAACGCCGGTGCCTTAAACTTTAATGTGATACTGAAAACTTTGAAATACTTAGTCCATTTTCTCGAGTGAAGGACATCGTGAAGGATTAAACACGTTTTTTCTTGGTAATATGCCGGGGGTTGTAATAAGTGAAGGTTAAATTAAAATGTACTATGTAACTGTACATGATGGCAATATTTTGATTAGACCACCCTCAGAGTACATTTCTATTACTTTAAATCCATCTGATTAGGTTTTAATTAAGGAAAAATTTCGACGAAATCCCATAAAATATGCTCTAAATATCACAATAGGTAGTTAGGCATTGTAGGATAAGTTAGAAAAACCAGAACCAATTTATATAAACGCACCATTCATTAGAGTGCCTCCATTAAAAAAAAGAACAAGCCAGAAAAAGACAAAGTAGGTCCAGAAGTTTCCTTCTGATAGTTTTTTCTTTGCCCGAGGAATTATATATTATTACCATTGTACCCCATTAAGGTATTATTTTTAATACTGTATCACACACCTGTTACATGTTCACCACTTTTCTCTCCAATTTTATATTCAATAGAAGTGAATCAATTTCCATAACTCTCGCTTCAGTACAGCCTGCTGCCTTTCCGTATCATTTTACATAAAACTTACGTATCTATGCTTTCTATACCCTTTCATTGTTTTACACTTTCGGATTTCATAATCCTCTACCATGTCTTAATATGCCATGTACTTATTTTATCATTTTCCGTCGTCTTTTTTTGCTTCTTTTATGTCGCTGTTGAATCCTTTGAAAGATTTTAATGCGATTACGACTTAGAAAGCCTTGCCTCTCCGGTTCCAGGCGTAATGCTGCTCTAATCTGCTGATTCCCGCTGTCACCACCGGGGCACATTATTTATTTAAATCGATTCATCATAGTTTCATATGATGCAAGTCTTTTGAGGCTTTTTTTACCTAAGCATTAGGAAATAGTATTTCTAATGTGATACCATGATTTCTGTGCGTTAGCCACAGGGGACAGAGACCTTTAGAGCAACCTATATAAAGAATAGTTGAAGCTTGTACTACGTTTTTTATCTGCCTGTTTCAACTTTGACATAGCTAACAGAGGGCACAAATACCACAGAATATCATCACAACTCCCTCCAGTGTAATTTAAGGGTGAACTGAAACGCATAATACCTTCCAAAAAAGTAGGTTATAAAACTGAAGATGGTGAGGCATAATATGATAACACCATTGAAATTCTCATTTTAGTCTCTATAATATCCAGAAATCCAAAACTACAATTCTTTGAAATTTGGAATTAAAATTACTAGCCGAAATACATTCAGAGAAATGATAGGTACACGGAAGCTATTATTTTAACAATAAAAATAAGTATATTCCAGTGAGTTTTTCTATTTTGTATCTGATTTTCATGAGTCTAGTTTTTTTTATTTAAAAGGAACTACTAAATGGTATTTTTAAATTTTTAAATGTTTATCTATCCAAATATGGCTGTAAGTATGCACAGCTTTTGGTGAGGATTCATGTTTCCAACTGAATAAAAATTCTTCATTGTAGTAGTGAGAAGCTGTCCTTAAATAATGATATTTAATATTTATTTAGAAGTACGTGTTTCTACATAAATTGACACGTTAATATAACAACGTAGTAAAAATCTATTTCTCTAGAAAGTAAGAAATTTTGGAATTATCGGCAAATGTACATATTGACTTCCTCGGACCTTTTCAGGCTTGTCTTAAAAGTTTATTGCATATTGCGTATGTTTCTTCGGACATATCGATTATTACTCCATGGTTATTCGTGACGTCACTGTGTAATCAATTGTATTTCATTGGTTGACACTCTTCTGTCTTCTTATATTTTGAGTGCTAAAAAGTTTAATTTGGAGTAGACTTAAGTATCATCTCCGTATTGCTCAAATGATTAGCATTTCATTCCTCATCCTATTCAAAAATTTCGTTTTATGAGCTTTCTCTGTGATTTTTATGACTCGAATTTTGAACTAACCATAAAAAATTCCTATCAGGCGTCAATTAAGAATAGATCGTATTTCAGGCATCGCATTGTGAAAATTATTTCCTGCATAAGTTTGATAAATGAAAGCAACGCGACTGGTTTTAGTTGGTCGGTTATAGTTTAAAATATGTAATTTTTTTCAGCAGGGGAAGTTAAAAACTATTAAGAATAATGTGACATTTTATGAAATTCAAATTATTGCGAAAAGCCAATGATGTCTTCCTTCAATACTGAATGCATGCGCTCATGTCGACCCCGTGAGGATACGATTTTCAGCGGGTAGTTCAAATCATCGAGAAAACGGTCAATTTAATATGACTTGTGGTTTTTAAATCTACTCCAAACTTTGATGTAAGTCACAAATTGTCACTTGACCATATCTTTTTAACTCTGGGATAACTAAGGGAAGGATACTTTCGAGCAACTCCAAAGTATTCTCCTTAATCTTCTGTGTCCTATTTTCGGTTCACAGACCCTTTTATTTCTCCTTCAAGAGCTGTCCTTATCTCATCACTCGGGATGTGCTGTATCCTCAGCCATTTTCGATCACTCACGAGCATTTACGCTCTCGAGCACCTGGGGTATCTCCACCAAAGAGTTTATAGCCGTGGTCTCAAAACCTTTTTGAATTCACAGCCGTTGAAGGGGAAAGGAGTGGAGTGGTCCCTTGTCCTAACCATCTTCTCCCACCGACAAAGAGTAAAGGTATCAAGGCGTCCAGAAACTGTTTGCTCTCCGACACGGGAGTTTCATCCCAATAGAAATCTCACAGGTATTGCATTGATGTATGCATTTTCACGTGAAGAGATGTGGAAATTTGTTTTTTTTTGTGATAGAAAATGGTACAGAATTAAATTATCTCGTTTTTACGAAGCTATCTGTAAATTTTAAAGGGATTGTAATTCATACTTTAACACAAGATGTTTTTAGGATAATGGTGGCCAAAGGTGAGCTCTCGAACCTTACCTTTTCGAACCTATTTAGAAGGAAAATGCTGTGCATCCAAGACGTGCGCACACCGAACATTCTCACCTCTGATAAAGAACTAGGGAAAATAGTATATATTATAAACCAGTAAACCAGTAAATATATTATAAAAATTAATGTCTGAGAAGAAGCTTAGTGGCTTTCGCATAAATACCTTACGTTTCATAGTAAATTTCGTTAAAAAGTGTTAATTATACAGCTTTTTGTAGGGTTTCCGACCTAAAATGACTGTTTCGGTTTTTAATTTTTTTTAAATTCGGTTGGACGGTTGCTTTATCCGATTTAAAGTAAAATTTCCTTCAGGAAGTTTTTCAAATTGAAAGACGCCGTAGTCCACCACGAAATGACTCAATAGATATAAAATCGTTCAACCCCTTTTATTAATGGGAGTGCAGCAAGTAGAAACGGAAACAAAATTTTCCAACGTGGGGAGTGGATATGGAAGATGGAACAGCTAACACCCGCTTCTAACATTTCAATGATTTAAGAGGCGGCCTTACGTATCCATCAATCCTGTCCGTCCTCGTCTATTAGTCCTTGTCTATTTTTCTCTAAGCCCTTATGGGTCCTTTCACATTTTCTATCTCGCCTTCCCTTGCTCCTCACCTCAATCATTCCGTAAAGCTCTCCTATAGGTCTCTATTCTCACTTAACTGGTGCTCCTTAAGGGCGACGCGTTGTTTTGTATGCTGAAAGACAGATTTATAACCGTGAATCCCATAACCGAAAGGTCGATGGAGCCGAATTTAAGGGGAGCACCTGCCGGAAAAACGGAAAAGGACTTGCCTATCAGCCTGAATGAAGAATGTGGTTTCTGGGTTCTCGGCGGTTAATGGAGAAAGAGCCAAGCAATCGGATGGCCAAGATATTCCTACCGAAATTTGCCACGTGTGCTCTCTTATTTTCCCCTCCTTTCCCCTTTTCTGGCAAAATATCTAGCGCTGCTGGATTTTCGTTAAGTCAGGACTTTGACCTCGCTTAATGATGATGCGTTTTCATGGTGGCTTATTGCTGAATTGATGGGAAGAATTGATTATAATATTTTGGAGAACTCTGCTCTCCAATAAATAACTGCATAGCACAATTACCATTATTCATGAAATAAATACTTACTCCTTATCCTATTAATATCTAATTCTAATATCCTATTAATAAATACTTCATCCTTATCCTTGTTATCTTCTTCAGAGTATTTTTGTTTGTACATTGAACGCGTAGGATTAAAAAAAATTGGAACATTCAATAACTTTGATATAAAAATTCCGATTCATAAATTTGCAAAGTATTAAACATCGGGTACTGATTATGGTCTATTGAGTAATACATTATGAATATGTCTTCGGCATATACTAACTGAAATTTTTGATGACCTTAAGTTTCTTCTTTTTCAGTTTAAACATTAATTATATTCCCCTTTGAAATTTCAATATTTAGTATCATACAAATATTTATAATGGCCTATGCCTACATTCAAAGTGAGAGAGTATATACCCTTCAATTGCTCAATTTTCAGAAGGAGTAGAAGGAATTAATTAAGGGGCTATCGCTGTATTTTAAGATGATTTAAAAGCCTTTTCTTCGTTTATATGCCATCCTTCAAGCCACCCTAGAGATGTGTTCCAGGGGGTGTATCCGCACCAGACATGCACCATCATATTATGTATCACTCTAGTGTCAGAAATAGACGGAGATGTTATATAATTCAAGCGATGGGAGGTCATTATAACAATAACTTTAAATGCGTTACAAATCTAATCGTATAAACGTTTCTATACATGCAGGACGAGCCGGAAAATGCGTTGCAATGAAAGAGGACAAATTAAAGATACTAAAATTGCTTCTCAAGCTTCTCAACATAAAATATTCTTTCCTGAGCGCCATATTTTGGCATTTATTCTGATTTCTTACTGACGGGAAAAATGAAATTTTAAAACTATCCGTTGCGCGGTTTAAGTACTGGACTTATTTTTCGTGATGACTTCTTCCGTACCGTAGTAAGATACGGTTAGAAAGAAATGTAAGCATAATATAAAAATAGATTAGCTTCTTATTTGTGTAAGAGATTTTAACATATACCTTTTACCTTAGCCTCTTGTCGGCCCATTATTCCGATCATAACTTTTCAATGCCGCGTTCACGCTACTAGCTTCCTACGCTGGTAAGTCATATACGCTAGCCGAAAGTTTGTCGTGTAGAACGCAAGTTGGAGCTAACCCATGGTAAAGCTTTCAAACACTATTGTGAAACTATGGTTGGCGCTAGTTACCGGATTCTGAGTGCGTATGAACGG